>JACGDI010005615.1:245968-323305 GCA_014898725.1 Jacaranda copaia
CATGCCCGGGTTTTAAACTTTGAGAAAAAGTATCAAAAAGATAAAAATAAAAAAGGCAAAAAAATATAAAGCATCTATTCTTAATAAAGGAGGCCTACTCAAAGTTGTTATTTTCTTACACAAATAATAATGGTCATTAGAATGCGTAATGGCTCAAGTAGAAAATAAGTCTTTCTTTTTATGCGTTCAAACATTAACTACACATATCTCCTGGCAACTACCAACCCAAATAAAATAAAGCTATAAATTATATATGGCTCCACCCTATATTCATGCATGCAGTTCATACATATATGGCTTGTTTGCACAGGACTAAATCATTTAATCTGATTAGTATATCCAGAAACCAACTAAAGAGCACATCTTCATAAAATAATTAAACTGTGTTGAAAAATATATTGTGGATCGATTGCATCTATATATATATATAGCAAAATTATATTATTTTCACATCTAATGGATAACATTCGTCTATAAATCTTGTTTTCTGATTAAATCAATTACAAACATAATTTACACGCAATGGTGAATTAATAACTAGCTACTAGAGTGATCCACTCTCATACACATCTAGGTCCATTGAAATTTAGTAATGCTCCAAGGGAATTTTCCAAGAGAAGAGATTGAAAGTATCTATTAGGTTTCCCATTTGTCTTTTCCCCCAAATAATGATGAACTTTGCTAGCTTGTGTGCTAAATGGTTTCTCCAATGTTGATATTAAACTTCACACTTTCACGCAATTCTTGAATCTTTTTCTTGGGCTTATGTTCAAACCCCGTGGGTTGAAGTAAACCTCTGATTGTCAACGCATGAAAATTATATGAAAACAACAATTAATGTGATAATGCCAAACGAATTAAATGAAGAAAATCGTAATCTTTAATAGCACAAATCAATTTTACCACACTTAATAATGATCAGGATAGGTAGATGTTACTTTGTCCATTAAAAATAAAAATGTTTAGTGCCAAAATTCAACACTATGGAAGACCTTGACCGGTAATAAACTACTAAAACCTTTTAGTACTGCATTCTTGCATGCTTGCTGTTTCGATGCACATATACACGATACATACGTAATGATGGATAAGGAATTAGATTGTGTAATTAGGAGAAACAAAAATATGGAAGTGAGTAGTTGTAAGCAATAAGACAAAAGATGAAGATAAGTTCTTATGAAAATATCTGTAGTGGATTAATGAGAATCGCGGTGCACCAGGATAAGTCACAAACTACATTTAAGGCCAGGACTAAGGATTAAATTCACCAAGTTTTTTATCTGCGTCCTTGTGTGTGAATACACTTCTATGATGAGATCTGTCTGGATTTAGTTTTCTATTAAAGTGGAAAAGAAAAGAAAAAGAAAAGAAATTATTATCGCAAAATCAAACTAAGAAAATTTGGCGCATAGGTTTGTAGAATTCGTTCTTTATGAAAATCTCTTAATTAGAAGTTAAGGTAGCATTTTCCTTCCTTATAAATCAATATATTGTGATTTTATATCCCCTATTTTAAATTCTTCTATTAGTTTCTCTTATATTTTGGAGTTCTTGCACTCCTTATGTCCTTAACTTCTTAGTACGTAACATCACTTTCTAGCGTTAGTGATGTTGCTTTCGGTTTATGTTTATTCTCTCAGTAGGTTTCATTGAATTGTTTTAATAGTATGCTATATATAGATAAATTTCAAAGAAAAATTCCATCTCTTGTCACAAGAAGAATTAAAATTGCAACCAATCATCTACATAAAAAAGAGTGCAATTGTTGATGTCTATGCACTCTTGTTATATGGACAAATTTATTTTGTATGCATATAATTAGGGAGCTGATTTTAGTTTTAGAATTAAAATCGCTTTGCAATTTTGAAGAGTCTAATATGCACTGTAAAACTTGTACTATGCACCAAAGTAGAAAATTAATGCATGTATAAATCCACAGACATGCAAGCATCAGTGAATGACAGAAAAGTATTCAACTTTAATAAGTATGCAGTTATATTTTTCTAAATAATTCTGTTTAAGATCGCGAGGATGTTATCATTGCCACTAGATTTCACGCTTAACCAGTCCGTTAGGCCTTTTATTTATTCTCTCCAACAAAACCTAGTTGTTTTAGTGAATTGAGGTCCCATTTAATGTTTATTGGTTACTAAAAGGCTTCTTTTTGTAGATACTTTATGCTAAAATTCTTCAGGATACTTATAAGATATAATTAATATATATGTTTTTTAGAAGTACTTTTCTATATTAATATGTTTAATATAGTGTTTCACAGGATATTAATTTATCGTAGTCCATGAATAAATAAAGCGTTTGTTTTTCAACTTCCAATATTGATAGGTAATTAAGTTTAACAAATCTATCATATTTAGAGATCTTTATTGGTTACTATCAAACACGTGTAAAATGTCTTAATTAAAGCCTGTATTATGTTCATAATTCTAAAATAAATAATGAATGTCATAGATTATTTTTATAATTGTTAAACATGTGGACATGTTTTTGTAATTGCAATTCCTACCATAGTTCCTTTAGCTCACAAACTCGCACTCATCTTAGGCTTTCTTCAGCCTTGTCTTAATACACTTAATATGTATCCTAAAATTCAATTTTATTGATTTATCAATGGCAAAAGACAAAAGCACAACCCTCAATTTAAAAAATTCCTTTCATTTTGTAGAATGACAAAATTTAATGAATAGAAATAAAATTTAAAAATGAACAACAAATCAAGCAAGTATGCTTTATTAGTGAATGATACAAAAGTACTTAATTTTAACAAGTATGCAGTTATATTTTTTTAAGCAATTCTATTTAAGATCACAAGGATGTTATCATTGCCGTTGGATTCCATGCTTAACTAGTAAATTAGGGTTTTTATTTATTCTCTCCAACAAAACCTCGTTGTTTTACTGAATTGAAGTCCCATTTAATGTTCTTCGTTACTCAAAAGGCTCCTTTGTAGATACTTTATGCTAAAATTGGATGGGAAACTTGTAAGTTATAATTAATATCTATGTTGTTTTAGAAGTACCTTTCTATATTAAGTTTGACGTAGCGTTTCATAGGATATTAATTATGAATAAATAAAGCATTTGTTTTTCCACTTTCAAAGTTGATATGAGTCTGTATGATATACATAGTTCTAAAACAAATCTATCATATTTAAGAGATCTTTGTAGGTTGCCAACGAACACGGGTAAAATGTCATGAAGTTTGTATTATATTCTACATAATTCTAAGTAAATAATGAATGTCACAGATTATTTTAATGATCACTAAATATGTGGATATATTTTTATAATTAAAACTTCTATCCTAATTTCCTGCAGCTCCGCAAGCTTCCACTCATCTTACACTCTCTTCAGCTTGTTTGAATACACTTAATATGTATTTAAAATTCAATTTTATTGATTGTACATTGTAAATTTTTTATTAGCTTGCGCCAGTCTTAAAATTTATACTATCATATTTTATCCATTCAAGATATTAAATTGTTTAACTTGGTAATAAATTTTCAAAAAAGACTCTCAATATTTGAATTATTGCAACTATTTTATTTTTATTTCAGATTTTTCTTGTCTTGAATAACTAACTCCTTATATTTCTCTATGCAAGACCTTGATATAAGTAAAAATATAATTCAAATATTGTAGTTATATATTCTTAAGTTTCTTTATTTATCTATCTATTTTGATCTTTTGACTGGACGGCAGCTTCTATTTAATTTGGCACGAAAATTGAAAATTTAGCTTAAAATTGATGAAAAATTTAATTTTTTTGAAAAATTTCGGGGTGAGTTACAAAAATAAATACCTTGTATTTGGTAAACGTTCCTTAGAAAACACATAGTAGAAACGTATTCACAAGCCAACCTCAACTATTGTGCGTCTGCAGTTGTGAAGTGATGGCAATTGGCACTCCATTAAGAAGTAGCTGGTGGGCTTTTTCATTATTTTTGTAGTACATAGTATTTTTCAACATGGCAGAGTCACAATTTTTTTATGCAATTCACTCCTAAGAGAACTTCAAACTTTCTAATTACCTATAAAAATATTTTTAGGTGATTTCTAGTCAAGTTAAGATGAAATTGGCACTGTATCAATAAATGATAGATTAAAATTACAATACAAATTAATAGATATATGGACTGAACTTTGAAGACTAAAATCACATTTTGCCCTTTTTACAATCTGTGAGTGATTATATACTTAAGAGAGGCGTGAATTAGGCTTAAGAGATTTCAATGTCGTGAAATTTTATTATTCAAAATACTTTTTGGCCTTTCAAAATCTGTTTAAATCTTTTAGCAGAAAAATAGTTTTGGATACTGACTAGAATTTGTAAGTGTCAATTAAAATACCAGTTAAACCAGTGATAAGAAAAGTAGGAAAAACAGAAGTAAATTGACACTGCAATTTATAGAGGTTCGATAAGCTACGTCCTCTACCTAAACTTTTACTTAAAATTGTAAACTCGTCAAATTAATAAATATATAAGAATGTTTTTACAGATAAAATAGTAATTTGACAATAAGAAAAGTTTAAAGAACAGAAACATCCTAGTAGGGTGAAAAAAAAACTCTTTGCAAAGAGCTACATCGAAATCTCAGATGGAATAAGGCATATTCTAAAGCACTGTGAAACCAACTGCTTGTGAACAAGCCCAAGGAAACTTCTATAAGATTTACTTACACAACCTTTGTGGGCTGATGCACGAGTTGCTATCATTTTGTACAGCAAGCTATAGTCTCTTCTTTTAGACTAAAACTAGGAACACTACAGAAGATTCTAAACGGTACCGCACTACTAGTTTTTTCACCTAGAGGTCCTTAGAACAACCAAGCATCGATTTGTTCTCTTCATGGGGTCCCTTGAGAGTAGGTATGACTCTCATCCCTCTTCAACACTAGGTCCTTCAAGATATAAATCGTTTTGTCCTTATCTCCCCAAGGTCCGTCAAAGGCAAGTTCCACTTGACCTTCTTCACCACGGGATCCCTCGAAAACACACGTAAAGCAAGGAATTAGCAATAATTAAGCACAAGAACGTGTAAGAGAGTATCACACAACTTTTCAAAATACTTAAAAAAGTTCTTTCCCAACTTAGTGATTTACTTTAAAAAATTGCATAATTTCACTTCTTTATGCTTATGTCTAACGGCTATAAGTTCTCATTAAGGTATGAATCTGATGGAATTAAATAAAGAAACAACTTAACTTTGGTAATCATGCATTTATTCCTTAAACAATGAATGATTCTATAATTGTAGTATGATCTGATTTCTTTCCTAAGTTACAAAGATGCAAATCAAGCTATAATCTACAGGAGATTTTTTATTTATGAAAAGTAAATTCTAACGCATGATAAATTTCGGCAGACAATGTGTAAATAGATTCCAACAGATAACATGTATGCTTTTTAGTACACAATTCAAGGAGTAATTTTGTCATGATCAAAATAATATAAATCATCAAATAGGTTAACAATCTCCCCCTTTTTGATGATGATAAAATTTAAGTAGAGTGGAAAGATATTAATTGAACTCCCTCTGTATATGTGCTTGGTTCTACTAGTTTGTGCTCTCCCTGTCTGGAGTGATTGGTACTTTTCTTATTCATATACTCAAGAAAATACCAGGTAAGCAGTAGATTTCAGCAGATATAATATATTTAATCATTAGGTATGCCCAAGTAGTAAAAAAAGTAATCATCCGTGATAAGTTATTAAAAGTCCACAATGAAAGTAAAAAGTAATCAAAGTAATAAGTTATTATAGGTCCAGGAAAAAAAAGTTTTTAGTTTCAAACAAGTTCCAGAATAATAAGAGTAAAGTTCCAGTAGCAGCAGCAAATAGCAGAAAGCAGACTGAATTTCATTTCATATTCCTCTCTTTTCATCATCAAGAGTAGACTAGGAGGCATTCATAAATGCTGTAACCTTTTCTTTCAGTAGAATCACACGAGCACAAGTGTGATTGGACTTTCAAAGAAGACTTTCCAACTTGTAGTCTACTCAATCAACAAGTATTTTTAGATGACATGCCAGAGTTTTCACAATTTTGCTAAGGTCATCTATCTTAGCTTCAAGATATACATTAACTTTACTGACTTTTCCTTGAGCCCTTTTTGGTGTTTTAATCTGAGTGGGTCAAGCAGGGTTGGATTCTTTGGAGTAGGGACTAATGGAAACTAAAAGTTTAGATTTGCGAGGGTGAAGCTTAATGTTGCTAGGAGTTCTACCAACTTCTCTAAACTACCCATCTTTTTCAGTGTATTGAATCCTTATTTTCCTAATTCTAGCAAGGTTCAAGACTTTATAGTCACACTCTCCCTAAATCCCGACTTTCGGTAAACAAATACCTTCATGTTTAAAAATGTGGGTGAGGATTATAGAGTAGGGAAGATTTTTGGTTTGATGAGAGAAAAAATAAGCCATATACTTTAGGATTATGAAGCTAATGTTAACCGATTCATGTTTAACTGCCTTTGCTATCACATAAAGACTCATGGTATTAAGATCAATGGAATGACCACCACTTGACACCGGAGATGAAAACACAGTATAGCTAAGCATTTTATAGAGCCAGAAGTGTTTAGTTTTTAGTTTGTTTTAAGTAGCCCCATCAGATAAAGCAAATTGCTTCCTACCTTAAAACAATTTTGTGATTTCCTTATAAGAAATATTAGCTTCAGACAAATCCCCAAAGTTAAAGAACTTAGTTACATCATTGGAAGATCAAGTTTAAAATTCACTTTTGGGAAAGAAAGCATAATTTTCTTTCTAAAAACATAGGACTCAACAGAAATATCCTTTTCAGACTCAATGAAAGTAAAGTTTTAATAGAATAGCTTTACCACATATGGATAAGATCTTTCATCTAACTTCATAAAATTATCCCATTTCATTTTGCAGACGAGATTAATGGTGGGAGATTTGGGTAATGAATTAAAATCTACTACTCACCACCTATTTAGATCTCACCCATAAATTTTTTGATGAATGTAGTTTTTAGCTACATCAGTATGAAACTTGGGAGAGGAAGGAACCTTACCAAAGTTCCAATTAGAAATTTCCTCAGGGTTGATTGGAACAGATGACCTTGGGTTTAACATACCCTCATTTGAATCGCTTGGTTTTTTGGGAAAACCTATGGAGGTGTCCATAATACTAAGTTCTTCAAACCCCATGAACTCAGGTTTATTAGAAGAGGAAGATTTTTCATCATCAGAACTTGAATCATTATACCATTTGAGCAGAAAAAGGGCTTTGTATACTTTGAGATGATTAGGTTTAGAGGAAGAAAAGGGAAGTTTCTTTTTCTTTAATGTTGAAGGTCTAACTAACTAGATATTTCCTCTCTTCGGCATTGTTGAAAAGATTGTAGATTGAAAATTTTGCAGTAGGGGTTTTGCAAAGACGGTGAAGATGGGAATGAAGGGTTTGTTACGTGTGAGAAAGAAATAACTCACTTTTAGAAATAAGAAAAATTTTGAAAGTTTTGATTTTGGAAAATTGATTAGTTTTTGCTCATAATAGCTAAAAATTTTGTCAAATAAATTTGGTAATGAGGGATGAACCATGAGCACATTAGTATGCGATTTCAAGAAAGAATAACTGCCAAGTTTAAATAAGTTAGCAAATTCCACAAAAATTAGATTTTGATCTAATTCCCAATTTTCCTCTTATGCATGCAAATTTCTTTACTTCCAAAGCTTTGGTAAAAATATTTGCAAGTTGATTCTCAGTGGAAACAAAATCAATTGATATATCAGCTTTGATCAAATGATTAGGTAAGAAATGATGTTTGATCTCAATATATTTTGTGTGAATGAAAAACTGGATTTTTAGAGATACTAATAGCATTGGAACTATGACATAAAATGGACACACAAGGCACATTAATACCAAAGTCATGTAATATGCACTTCATCCATAATACTTGGGTGCAACAATTGCCCAAGACTATGTATTCTATCTCAGTAGTAGATAATGAAACTACACTTTACTTTTACTGTACCATAAAACTAGGTGATTTTCTAGCAGTTGACAGCCACTACTAGTACTTTTCCTATCTATCATGCAACCAACATAATCCGCATCAAAATAGTTTATGAAATTAAAAGTTTTAGAATGTGTATACCATAAGCCATAGTTAAATGTTCCCTTAAAATATCTCAATATTCTTTTCACAGCATTTAAATAGGATTCCTTTAGATTTGATTGGAATATAGTACATAAGCAAGTTGAAAACATAATAGTTGGATAACTTGTAGTTAAATAGAGTAAGCTACTAATCATACCTCTATAGACCTTCTCATCTACATTCTTACCATCCTCATCAAGTTCTAGTTTGGTAGTTATACTTATAGGAGTGGTTGTAGAGTTGAATTCACTCATTCCAAACTTCTTTAGAAGTTTCATTGTGTATTTTCCTTGTGAGATTCTTGTGAGATAAATGTCCCTTTCTAAGTTTGCTTCACTTGAAGTCCTAAGAAGAAGTTGAGCTCTCTTATTAAGCTTATTTCAAACTTTTGTTTCATTTTCTTGACAAACTCTTGATAAAATAGATCATTAGTAGCACCAAAGATAATGTCATCGACATAAATTTCAATAATGAAAGGACAATTTTATTTATGCTTAGTGAGCAATGTGGTATCTAAGATTCCAATAGAAAAATCATTGTTTATGAGAAAATTTCTCAAACAATGATACTAAGCCCTAGGAGCATGTTTTAATCTATATAAGGCCTTTGCTAGTTTAAAAACATGATGAGGAAAACTTTAATTTTTGAAACTAGACAGTTGCTCTACATAAACTTCTCTTTTATAAATCCATTTAGAAAAGCACTTTTAACATCCATTTGATAGAGCATAAAAGTTTTATGAGATGCAAAGGCATGAAGCATTCTAATTGATTCTAACCTCACAATTGGAGCAAACATTTCATCATAGTTATGTCCTCTTCTTGACTATAGCCTTTTGCTACTTGTCTAGTTTTATTCCCAGTAACATAACTGATTTCATCTAGCTTATTTTTGAACACCTACGTGGTACTAATGACTGAATGGTTTGATGGTCATTCTACTAGGTTTTGGACTCCATTCTTTTCAAACTGAGCTAATTCTTTCTTCATTGCTTCAATACATAATGGATCTTATAGTGCCTCTTTGACATCTTTAGGTTCAATCATTGAGATGAGAGCACAGCGGTATTCATTTAGTGGAACTTGTTTGGCTTTAGATCTGGTCGTTATTCTAGCTTGTGGATCTCTAATGATTTTATCAGTAGCATGATTGGAAACATGTTTTAACTTTTTGGTTCTTCGTTTAGCCCTTTCTACTAACTTGCTAGAATTAGATTCATCCATGGGATTTTATTTCCTCAAATGATTCTATTTTCTCTTAATTTGATGTTGATAACTTAGGTTCTAGAATTTTCATTGGATCTTCGAATCCTAAAACCTCTCTGCTCAAGGTTTCCTTGGCATAAGATGGGTTAAATGTAACATGCGTAGATTCTTGAACAATTATTTTCCTTTTGTTAAAGATACGATAGGCTTCGCTATGCATTGAGTAACCAACAAAGATAGCCTCATCAACTTTGGAATCAAACTTTGTCAAATAATCTCTATCATTAAGAATATAACATTTTCCAACTAAAAATACGAAAATAAGAAATGTTTGAAACTTTACCGTGCCATACTTCATATTGAGTTATTCTTAAAAGTGGTCTTGAGAAAACACAATTTGACACATAACAAGCTATATTCACAACTTCACCCCAAAAGGATTTTGGAAGATCATATTCATTAAGCATGGTTCTAACAGCTTCTTGCAAACTTTGAATTTTTCTTTCAACTACCCTATTTTATTAAGGAATCTTAGAAGCAAAAAAATCATGAATATAATCATTTTTTTCACAAAACAAAGTATAGTTTATTTCGTTAAACTTAATTCCATGGTCACTTTGAATTTGTTTAATGAAATAACCTTTATCATTTTGAAACTTTTTAGTGAGTGGAATGAAAGCATTTAAAGTTTCATTTTTATGAGCAGGAATAGAACCCACCTAAAATGAGTATAATCATCTACTATGACAAACACATATCTTTTACCTTTAAGGGAATCAATTTTCATCAGCCCGAATAGGTTAATGTGCAAAAGTTGTAGTAGTTTGGAAGTTGTGACCTTATTCTTTGGTTTGAAAGATGTTCGGATTTACTTTCTCTTTTGGCATGCATCACATATCCTATCCTTGAAGAAGTTTAACTTGGGTGCCCCTTTGACATGATTTTTCTTTGTGAGATGAGATATAAGTTCCATGTTTATGTGGCCCATTCCTTTATGCCATTTCCAACATTCTTCATCTGAAATAGCTAAACGCTCCATATTTTGATAGGTGAAATTATCAAGGGTTATACAATAAATATTTCCATCCTTAGTAATAGTAAAACCCAATTTCTCATTTTGCTTGATAGTATAGTGAGAAGGATGGAATTTAAACTCATAACCTTCATCACACAATTGATTGATACTAAGAAAATTATGCTTAAGGCCTTCAAGAAGCCATACATTATCATTAGAAATACAAGTTAGCTTACCAATAGTATCTTTACCTATTATGTATCCTTTTGTGTTGTTTGTATAGAGAACATTTCATGTAGAACAATCATTAAGCTTAGGAAACATGGATGCATTCCCTGTCATATGCCTGGAGCATCTGCTATCCAAGTACCACTTTTGTTTTTGGGTATGTTTCTTGGTATGTACTTGTAAGAAATCAATTTATTTTAGGTCTCCAAATTATGTTAGGTCCTTAATGGTTAGTCGCAAATAATTTTCTTATCCAAACAAACTTAGTACCAATACGTTTCTTAATCAGACATCTATAATTGACATGACTAGATCTACCATAAGCAAAGCAGGATTTTTGAACTAGTTTGAAAGTTATTGAAACTGGTTTGGTTTTTCTTTGATTCATGGGGTTTCTAAAATTACAACCTTTCTGAACATTACGTTTAGGTGGAACATGCATATGTGTGTGTTTGACACTCGTGGAACATTTACTTAGATCATCCTTAACATGTAAGCATTTTTCAATAATCATTTTTCCTTTGATTTTATAGCTCATATTTTCAACTTGCTTCTTTAAGGAATTATTATCTTTAGTGAGCCAATCATTCATTTTCTTTTTACATTCAACATCAAGGGTCTCTCTATTTTTAGCCATTTACATTTTAATTTTATCTTTATGAGCCCTATCTAATTTTTTCTATAAATAGCGCACTTTTTCTTATGAAGCTTTAGTTTTGTCAACAAGCATCTTAACATGTATTTCATAAAGCGTAAGCATTTTTTACACATCCTCGTTAGTGGAATCATAATTAGAACATGAAGAGGTACTTCCTTGATTTACCATGAAGCAATTCTCTTTATTGTTAAATTATTCACTATCATATTCATCCTACATGATTGCCATCACCTTAACTTTGGTTTGTTTAGCATATTTCTTCAATCAAGCATAGTTTGGCTTTCTATTTTGATTTCATTATATCTATAGCAACGAGGTGGCTCGATATTTGGATTTTTCAGACTAGTTCTTTTTGATTTTGATATGTTGTTCCAGAATTTTCTTTTGAGATTCATTAGTTACTTTAATCTTAGGGAAATTAGAATGATTTTATTCTCAACTTGGTCCTCATCAAGATCTTAAAATTATAAGCTGAAATCATGATTGGTATTAAAAGCAATATTCTTTATAACTTTTGTTTCCAAACTTTCATTTTTATTTAGTAGCATCATCTCATAGGATGTAAGAGATCCAATCAGTTCACCTATGGTCATTCTGCTAAGATCATGAGCTTTCTAAATGACAGTAACTTTTGGTGTCCATTCCTTTGAAAGCGATCTAAAGATCTTCCAAACTTGCTCATCCCCATTTCGCATTCTATCGAATGTGAACATAGAATTTATAATTTCCATGAATTGTGTGTACATTTGACTTATAATCTCATCAGGTTTCATCTAGAACATTTCATACTTGTGAATGAGAAGAGTGATCCTTTTTTGTCGGACCTGACTGGTACCTTTTCGTGGGTTAGTTGCAATATTTCCCATATTTACTTTGTAGTAACATATATACTAACTCGGTTGTACTTATCTTTGGTGAGAGCACATGATAGAATGTTTTTGGCCTTCGCATTCATTGAGATGACTTTTTTTTATCATCATTGGTAAATTTACGTCTTTTCTTTCGAACCATCTATCTATCAACTAATTTTGTTGGAATTGTCAGCCTTTAATTGACCACATCCCATAAATCAAAATCCAAGTAATTATGCATTCTTGTATCCAATTTTTCCACACAACATAGTTGCAACCATCAAATAGTGGAGGCTAGTTATATGATTGCCTTTCTGCAAAGACATCAAGAGTATTAATGGACATAGGATTTTTTACTCTAGCAGTTACACCACAATATACAGAACTAAAGATTTGATGCTAACTATGAGTGATTATATGTCTAAGAGGGTCGTGAAGTAGGCTTAACATATTTTAATGCAGTAGAAGTTTATTACTCAAAATACTTTTTGGCCTTTCAAAAATTATTTAAGTCTTTTTGTAGAAAAATAATTTTGGATACTGACTGGAATTTGTAAGTATCAATTAAAATATCGGTCAGACTAGTGATAAGAAAAGTAGCAAAAATATAAGTAAATAGACAATACAATTTATAGAGGTTTAGCAAGCTTACATCCTGTACCTAAGCATTCACTTAGGATTTTAAACCTACAAAATTAATAAATGTATAACAATGTTTTTATAGATAAAAATAGTAATTTGACAATAAGAAAAGTTTAAGGAACATAATCACCTCAACAAGGAGGAAAACTAGCTTTTCGAAAATATTTACACCAGAATCCTAGATGAGATAAGACAAATTCCAGAGCACTGTGCATTTAGCTGCTTGTGAATAGGCTTAGGGGAACTTCTACTAGATTCACTTGCATAACCTCTATGGACTGATGCACGAGTCATTGCCACTCCGTATAGTAAGCTCTAGTCTCTTCTTCCAGATCAGAATTAGGAACACTGCAGAAGATTCCAAATAGTACCGCCCTATTGGTTTCTTCGCCTACAGGTTCTTTGAGTAACCAAGTGCCCATTTGTTCTCTTTTTGGAATCCTTCTAGAGCGGGTACAACTCTTGTCCCTCTTTACCATTAGGTCCTTCAAGATATAGACTACATTATCCTCATCAAAGGCAAGTTCCACTTTACTTAATCACCACAAGGTCCTTCAAAAACACATAGAGCAAGGAATTAGCAATAATTAAACACAAAGATGTGTAAGAGAGTATAACACAACTTCTCAAGATACTTAATAAAGTTCTCTCACAACTTAGAGATTTATCTTTCAAAAACTACATAATTCCACTGTTACATGCTTATGTCCAGTGGCTATAAGTTCTCATCAAGGCAAGAATCCATTGGAATTAATTAAGAAAAAATGTTATGTATTTATTCCTTAAATGACAGATGATTCAATAATTGCAACATGATCTAATTTCTTTCCTAAGTCATAAAGATGCAAATCAAACTATAATCTGCAAGAGATATTTTATTTATGGAAAGTAAATTCCAGTGCTTGATAGATTCTAGTAGACAATGTTTAAATAGATTCCAGTAGATAATATGCATGTTTTTCAGTGCATAATTCAAGAAGTAATTTTGTCATAATCAAAACAATGTCAATCATCAAAAGGGTTAACATAATCAAGAAATATTCTCTCCTTAAATATGCTAATATATGTATATATATATATTTTCTCATGAGATGTAAGAGAACATGAATTAGAAAGTGATTAAAATTAAAAAGGATGAAAAAATAAATTAGATGTAGTAATTAACACATATTAATCAAGTATAATACTAAAATTAATTCAAATTATCAACTCAAAGAATGAAATTTTGAAAAGAAAAAGGAAAAAGAAATAAGAAACATTAAGAATGCCTAGTAAAAATCTCAATAACTTGTCGAGTGGCTTGTGGCACATGGCATTAGTCTCGCTTATTATGTTGAAGGTCAAGAGTTTGAACCTAACTAAGCTCCTTATGTGTATAAAAATGCATAGCTTATACTTCAATTTAATTGATTAGATTTCAATCATAGGATAATATTTTCTTGTTGAAAGAATAAATTCATTTTTAAGTTCTTAAGAAAATATCGAAATTACATGCTATTCTATGCTTTTAATTTCCTTTCAACATTTGGTATTTCTTCTAGCAGTAGAACAACTTGTGTGTCATCATACCATATTAAACCTTCTTTCACCATTTGCAATGGCACTACTTCGAGTATGAAAACTTCCCAACTGCGCACCCCAACCATAGTGGCTTTCCTTATCATAGAGGGTTTTTTATTTATTTATTTTTATTTTTTATATTCGTTGCATTACCATTTTTCACATTTAGAATCCTTGATGTAAAGTGGGAAGCCAAATTGATAGATTAAGAAAGTGACGGATTAAAATTGATTATGGAAAGAAATATTTTTTAATAATATATTGCTACAACGCTTAATAACGTGAAAGGACTCAATTTTGATTGTGCCGCTTAAAATCAATGTGAATTGATATTTATACTTGTACTAGAAAATTGCACAGTTGTGGTAGAAACTACATAGACACAAGAATTAACCACATATTTAACTATCTTGAAAAAAATCATATTTATACTTGTACCAGATAATTGCATAGTTCTGGTAGAAGAAACTACATGGACACAAGAATTAACCACATATTTGACTATCTTGAAAAATCAACAATCTTAAAAAATCTAGAGAAATAATTAATGATTTCTAATTGAAGTGCATTGAGTACTCTAATACTCCCCCTTAATTTACATTTTTCACGACTCCAATCAGTTTCCTAAAGTAGAGAAATTTTTCCTTGCCAAGAGGCTTTCTTAGAATATCAGAAAGTTGCTTCTATGATCTACAATGCTCCAGTCGAATTTCTCCTTCCTTGATTGCATCTCTAACAAAATGATATTTAATTGCAAGATGCTTCTTTTGGTCTTGATTGATAAGATTTCTAACTATCATGCAATAGCAAATTTCTTATCAAAACATAGTTCTTTCATTTGTTTTAGTAGCCATATCTTTCATTATCCTTCAGAACCAAATAGCTTAAGAAGTTCTTAGCTTTGGTTGCATCAACATACTTTGCCTTAGTAGAAAATTGTGTTGCTATCTTTTGCTTTTCTGATGGTGAAAAGCAAGTAGCTAAACCAAAAGACCAATGGACAAAATATAATCCAATGTACTCTTCCACTATGTTTGGTTTAAAGATTTTGATAAGGAAAGGAAAGTATTAGAGAAAAGGAAAAGAAAATAAAGAAATATAAAATCTTAAATTTGTTTGGTTGTGAAAGAAAATAATGAAGAAAGGGATGGGGAAAAGAGGAGTGAAAAATGTGTTGGAGAAGATGAGAGAGTTCAAATAAGTTTTTCCCTTATTTTCCTCACTATTTTCTAAGGAAAATTCATTTAGATACATTATATTTTTCCCCAAGTTTTCTTTTCTTTAGGATTTTCCTTCTCAACCAAACAATCAAAAATATTTTCCTTAGGATTTTTTTTTTTTAAATCTTTTCCTCACAAAAATCCATGAACCAAACATAGTGTTCATGTCATCAAGACATCCACTCCAGTCATTGTCACAAGAATAAGTGACAATGGGTTTATTGCAAGTACCTTAGAACTCTTTTAACAGCACTAAGATGATTTTGAGATGGTACCTAAGACGAGAGAGTAAGCTAATTCCAAACATAATCAAGTAGCTATCAAAACCTAAAGGCTTCCAACTATATAGTATCTTTTCTTCGTGATGGTTTTGCAACCTTCCATTCCAACTTCTTTTGGCATTTTTATGTACATTTTTATTAGGAAGTAAAAATCCTCATTATCACTTTGGAAAACCACAATCCCCAAAAAATAATGTGGCAGTCTCAAGTTGGTCATCTGCTAAGTGCTCTATAGCCCGGCAAGTCAGGCGTTCAAGTGCAAACAGTTTGTCAGGAGTTCAAGCATAAACATAATGTGGGAGGTTAGGAGTTTAAGCGCAAATAGACTAATGATGTGTATGTGTATAAATTAAATAAAAAGTTGGTCATCTCGTAAATTTCATCACTCCTTAAAGCTTTGGGTATGGTGAACGTATTAGATTAAATAGGTTATATATGTAGTTAGCTTTTCAATATAAAAACATAATTAGTTAAATTAGCTTGCTTAGCTTTGTTAGTTATCTTGGTTAGTTAGTTAGTTAGCACAGTCTTCCCACTCACTTAATTTAGGTATATATATTGGTATCTAATTCACAAAATGAATACAATTTTTTAGTTCATTCTATGTTCTACATACCTTTCTCTTCAACAAAGCTTCCTTTCTAATGTGGTATTAGTAGACAATCCTCTTGGTTGTATCTCAATGTGAACTCTTTTTGGTTATCCTTTTTCAATCTCTCTTTTTCCCTAATCTCTCTGCCATGGAAACTAACTACTTTAGCATTGCCGATGCATCTAATAGTCAATTTGCTATTCATAATCCACAAAATCTTTTCACCAGATCCATTGCTATGATGGACCTAGAATGATCCTTATTTCATAGTAACTCACTAGTGACAATTATGCTTATTTGAGCAGTGTAATGACAACAACATTATTTGTGAAAAATAAATTCGGTTAATTGATGGTACTATTCCAAAGCCCAATGAATATGATCTATTTTTTCTCAGCTCTTAGACAAAAAAACAATCACATGGTGATATTCTAGATTTTGAATGCTATTTCAAAAGAGATCTCTACAAGTATCATTTTCTTGGTTTCACTTTTGAAATTTAGAATAACCTCAAAGAATACTTCCAGCAAAGCGATAGACTATTTCTCTTTCAACTCCACATGAAATTGCTCCATGATATTCAAAATCAATAGATTGTAAGCATTTATTTTACTAAGATGAATTAATTTAGAAAGAGCTAAGCAATTTCACCTAATATGCACATATGGTCTCCGTTCTTTTGGCAGAGTGAAAGTTGTCACTAATTTCTATCAAATGGAATACTTCATCTCTTTCCTCATGGAAAAAAATGATTCATATATGCAAATGAGAAGTCAGATAATTCTGTTAGATCTAATACATCCTACCAATAAATTTAAGGAATTATAACGACTAATTGGCACTACGTCAGTTGATATGACCATTGTTACAAGCTTTCATGGCTACTCTCTAGGCTTCAACCCTAAGCAAACCACTGCTGAACCTCAAAGCACTAAGTCCTCACACCAACAATGTTACTTATGTACTTGATCACAATAATGTCAATCCTCCTCAGTGCAGTAATTTCTTTTAGACTTTAAAACTTGCACAATATTAGCAAATCATCACTCTCCTCTATGATATGGCTTCTCCTCCTTTATCTGCACTAAATGACAATCTATCTACTTCTCACTCTATAGGTACTTGTTTCTCTATTGACTCTAGTTTACATCTTTTTTCCAATGTTCATTAGATTATCAATTTTGGTGCTTCAAGTCATATATGTTCAAATATACACATGTTCTCTACTTTAAGTCCAATTCATCATTCATCTATTAGTTCACCAAATCATATTTTCATACTTGTTCATACTAGTGTTATTATTCTTATCAACTCTCACTTAGTGATCAATGATGTGTTATTTGTACCTCAATTCCAATTTAATCTTTTTCAATTAGTGCTCTCATGAAACACTTACATCTCACAATGTCTTTCTTAGCTACCTATTACTAGATTAAGGAATCAATAGCTTGAAGATGATCGACAAGGTTGAATTACGTGATGATCTCTATGTCCTCACATCTAACATGTTTAGCAGCATCTCTATTACTAATGTAAATAAGGTTTTAGCACATACTTGGCACCATAGATTAGGCCATCTTTTTATAGGAAGCCAACTTCTTTGAAACTATTGTTACATTTTAATTCACCAACGTCAAATTTATGTTGCATATGTCTATTAGCTAAGCAAAAGCAACTATCGTTTGTCTCTCATAATTTTCTTTCCTTTAATCCTTTTGATTTAATTCACATTGACATATAAGGTCCTTATAATCAACCATCACATGTTGGACACAAGGAGTTTCTCACCTTAGTTAATGATTATACAATATTTACTTGGGTTTTCTTCTCTAGCACAACTTTGATGTCAGCAAGTTATTCCCAAATTCTTTTCCATGATCTCAACTGAATTGAGCACCAAGACAAAATGCATCAAAACAAAAATGCTAAAGAGCTCAATTTTATTAAATTTTGTCAATGCACAAGGGGTTATTCATCAATTCTCTTGCATGGAAAAGCTTAAGCAAAATTCCATTGTTGAGAGAAAACGTCAAAACTTGTTGAATATAGTTAGAGCAAAACACTTTTAGTGTAAACTTCCTATAGCACGTTAGTTTAATTATATCCTTACTGACACATATCTCATAAATAGAAGTCCATTTCCTATCCTCGATCTCAAATCTTCTTATGAGTTCTTGTTTCAACCCATTGTTAGTTACTTAAATCTCAAAGTGTTTGGTTTTTAGTCTTTTTCTCCCCATCATCTACTAATAGGTCAAAGTTTCATCCTAGAGTTATAACTTATATTTTTCTTGGATATCCTCCAGGATTCAAGGGCTACAAATTGTATGATGTACATAATAAACAAGTATTTTTCTCCAGGAAATTTCTTCTGCTCCTACAATCCCTTATCTTAGGATATCATCTAGAATCTGTAGGAAACTATCATATCTTATAGACTTTTGTTGTAGTCTTATGTCTCATACTCTCCCTTCCACTTAGACTGGTTTATACCAACATGCAACTATATCTCACATGATTCTTTATCTCATGCACATAGACACTTAATTCTCAATATCTCAGCTCCCACTGAGCCTCAATCATACCATCAAGTAATAAAGTTTCTATGCTGATAAATCATTATGAAAGCTAAGTTGGATGCTATAATAGTGACAATCCTTGGTCATTTGTTCCTTTACCTCGTGATAAACATGCCATAGGATGTCATTAGTCTATAAAATCAAGTATAATTCTAATAGTTCAATGGAGAGATATAAAGCTAGATAGTTATAGAGGGTTGTACTCAATAAAAAGGGATAAACTTTATCGGTACACTTTCTCCTATTGCTAAATTGGTTAATGTGAAATTATCACTTGCTCTTGAAGCTACAATAATTAGTATTTATCTTAATTGCATGTGAACAATGCTTTCTTCATTGGTGATTTATTTGAGGAAGTGTATATAGATCTTCCCTTAGTTCGACTACTCAAATGCTACTGTACATATTACATTTTTATGGACTCAAGTAAGCCTCTAGACAATGATATATGAAATTCTCATAGTCTCCTATCAAGCATGGCTTCATATAATCCATGTCTAATTATTTTTTATTTATAGAGGGTACAGACACTTCATTCATCGCTAATCTTATTCTTTGTAAGTGTCATTATCATTATAGAACCTTCAATGGAAACCATTTATTCTCTAAAACTATTTCTCTAGTCTTGGTTCAAACTTAAGGACTTAGGCCCATTGAAATATTTTCTTAGCTTGGATATTACAAGAAACAAGAAGGGTAATACTTTATCTTAAATATATTACAAATAATAGATTCTTGAAGATATAGGCATCTTGGTATGCAAGTCCACAAACGCAACTATGGATCCAGAACAACAACTTAATGCCATAGATACTGAGCCTCTCTTATACGCCACTCAGTATAGGATTCATTGTCTGCTTACTTTATTTTACTCTTTTTAGATTTTACGTCAGTTTTTGTTCACAAACTCAGTCACCAGATAGCTCAGTCAAGAGTGTCCATCACTTACTCTAATATCTTGAATCATATAGCGGACAAGGTATTCTTTTCTCAACTTTTTCACCTTTGCAACTTAATGCTTTTTCTAGTGAAAACTAGAGATGTTGTAAGGGCACAAGAAAGTGTACCACTGGCTTCTATGCATTCTTAGGGGACTCTTTGATATCCTATGTGAGTGCTTATAAGCCTAAGAGGAAGATGAATTAGGCCTAAGTGATTTAATGCAGTGGAGTTTATCACTCAAAGTACTTTTTGACCTTTCAAAATAGTTGAAGTCTTTTGCAGAAAAAAGTTTTAGTTATTAACTGGAATTTGTAAGTACTAGTTAAACTACAAGTTAGATAAATGATAAATAAAGTAGTAAACTAGAAGTAAAATGACATTGGTATTTATAGAGGTTTGATAAGCCTATTTCTCTACCTAAGTTTTCACTTAGGATTTTGAAACTATCAAATTAATTAATATGTAAAAATATTTTTACAAGCAATAACAATAATTTGATAGTAAGAAAAGTACAAGGATTAGAAACACCCTAGTAAGATGAAAAATTAGCTCTTCACAAAGAACAAAACTGGAATCATAGATAGGATAAAGTAAATTCTAGAGCACAGTGATACTAATTACTTTATGAATAGGCTTAGGGTAACTTCTGCTAGATTCATATGCAGAACCTCTATGGGTTTGTGCATGAGTTGCTACCACTCCGTATGACAAGCTCCAATCTTTTTTTCCGAACCAGGATGAAGAACATTGCAGAAGATTCTAAACGATATCGCTGTACTGGTTTCTTCACCTAGAGGTCCTTAGTTAACTAAGTGCTAATTTGTTCTTTTCATGGGATCCCTCGATAGCAGGTACAACGCCCGCCCCTCTTCACTACTCGATCTTTCGAGATATAAACCACCTTGTCCTTGTCACCCCAAAGTCCATCGAATGAAAGCTTCCCTTGACCTTCTTTACCACAAAGTCCTTCAAAAACAAACATAGAGCAAAGAATTAGCAACACTTAAGCACAAAACGTGTATGAGAGTACTAGATAACTCTTTAAGATGCTTAACAGAGATCTTTTCCCAACTAAGTAATTCTTATTAGATAATGCTACATATTTTTAATTTTATATGTTTATATCCAATGGCTATGAGTTTTTATTTAGGTAGGTGTCAATTAGAATCAAATAAGGAAACAAGATATTCAGGCAATCATGCATTAGTTCCACAAATTGCGGATAATTGTAGTATGACATGATTTCTTTCCTAAGTTATAAAGATATAAATCAAACTAGAATCTTCAAGATGTTTGATAATTATGGAAAGTAAATTTCAATGCATAGACATATTCTAGCAGATAATATCGAAAGATATTTCATAATTCAATTGCATACTTTCAATACATAATCTTAGGAGTGTAGTTTTGTTATAATCAAAATAGTGTAAATCATCAAAGGGTTAACAATCTTTCCCTTTTTAATGATGATAAAATTTGAATAGATGGAAAGGATATCACCTGAGCTCCCCTTATCTATGTGCATTGTTCTGCCAGCTTGTTTTCCTTTTGTATAGGAGTGACTCATACTCCTTTTATTCATGTATTTAAGAAACTAGAGAAACAATAAGTACCAACATACAATAGATAATTGATTTCATTAATTGTAGGCCTAATCATCAAAATTTGATCTTCTAGAATAATAAGTTTATAAGCCCATAAAATTGATAAAAATCTAAAGACAGAGATTAGTTCTAACAAACAAAATAATAAGCGTTATCGTAGATAAGTGTTTCAAAATTTCACTATTCTCTCCCTCCATCATCAAAAGAAGTATAAGAAGTAGTGAGATAAGCTCTAAATTTCTCATTCAATCGAATAACATTGGCACATATGCGACTGGATTTGTAAAGAAAATGCTTAAACTTGTAATCCATGTAATCAACAAAGGTTTCTAAGCATCATGCAAGAGTCTCCTCAACCTTACTAAGATCATCTATCTTAGTTTCATGACTTGCATCCACTTTATCATATTTCCCTTGAGCCCTTTTGGTGTTTTAATTGGAGTAAGGCAAATAGGATTGGATTGTTCAAATTCTGAGCTAAGAGATATTGGAATTTTGGATTTTTGGGTTGAAGCTTTATACTGCTAAGAGTTCTACCAACACCCTTAAACAATCTATTATCTTTAATGTATTAGATTTTTATTATTTTAAGGCTAGCAAGGTCTAGATTTTATGATCATGCTTCTCCTCAATCCAAGCTAGTGGTAAGAAAATTCCCCCATGCTTAAAAATATGAATAAGGATCATGGAGTTAAGAAGATTTTTTGCTTGATGGGAAAAAAAATAGACTATGTCTTTTAGAACAATAAAGCTAATATTGACTGGTTCTTGCCTAACACCCTTAGCCATCACATGGAGACTCACAAAATTTTGATAAGTGGGGTGACTACCACTAGATATTAGGGAGGAAAAAAATAGTACAATTGAGTATTTTATGAAGTAAAATACGTTCAATTTTCAATTTTTTTAAAGTAGCCCCGAAAGACAAAATATGTTGTTCACCACCCCAAAACAAGTTGGTGATTTCATCATAGGAAATGTCAGAATCAGATAGGTTTCTAAAACTAAAAACTTAGTATCATTATCAAGACGATCGAGTAAAAAGTTCAATTTTGATGGAGGCATCACAATTCTTTTCCCAAACACATATGACTCAATTGAAACATCATTTTCAGATTTAATGCTGGTAAAGTTGGAGTAAAATAACTTCACAAGATATGGATAGGACCTTTATCCATTTTCATAAAATTGTCCTGTTTAATTTGTACACAAGATCAATAGTAGGAGATTTTAGAAGAGAATAAAAGTTAACGTTTCTTTCCCTATTCAAATTTTGACTAGAGATTTTTTGATGAAAACATTTTTTAGCTTCAACAGAATGGAATTTAAAGGATGAGGGAAGCTTACCAAAATTCAAATCGATAATTTCTTCAGGATTGGCTAAAACAGAGGAGTTATAGCTTGATAGACCCTCATTGAACCACTTAATATTTTAGGAGAACCCATGGGAGTGTCCTTAATACTAGGTTCTTCAAAGCCTAAGAATTTAGGCTTATTAGAAGTGGATGATTTTTCATCATTAGAACTAGAATCATCATACCATTTTAGCAAAAGATAGGTCTTAGATACTTTGAGAGGAATAGGTTTAGAGGAGGTAATAGAGGGTTTCTCTTTCTTTGAGGAATAAGGTCCATTAGAATGAGAGTTTCCTACTTTTGCCATATTTTAAGAAAATTGAAAGATAAAGACGAAAAGGAATTTTTTTGCTACAAAAATTTTGAAAGAAGGAAGAAAACACAAGAAAATGGTTTTAATGCATAAGAAAGATGATGAATCAATTTAGAAATAAAGAAGACTTGAAAATTGTATTTTTGAAAATGAATTTGTTATTAATCATAATGGCCGAGAATTTTTGAAATAAAAATGGTAATGGGGGAGAAATAATTGAGCACATTATCATGCGGTTTTCAAGAAGGAATAACTATCAAATTTAAATAAGTTAATGAATCCCATCAAAATTAGATTTTTGATTTAATTACTAATCTTTCTCTAATACGCCCAACTTTTTTTTATTCCAAAGCTTAAGTAAAAATAACTGCAAGCTGATTTTTGGTAGAAAAAAAATCAAATGATATATCACCTTTATTCAAATAATCATGCAAGAAATGATGTTTAATTTCAACATGTTTTGTGTGTGAATGTAGAACTGGATTTTCAAAAATGCTAATAGCACTCAAACTATCACATAAAATAGGCACGCATGGTATATTAACACCAAAATCATCTAAGATACATTTCATTCATAATACCTAGGAGCAACAGTTGCCCAAGGCCATGTATTCTGCTTTGATTGTGAATAATGCAACTATGCTTTGCTTTTCACTACACCATGAAACCAGACAATTTTTCTACAGTTGGCAACCACTACTGCTAATTTTTCTATCTATCTTGCAACTAGCATAATCTGCATCAGAATAGCTTATGAAATTAAAAGATTTAGAATATGGTTACCATAAGCCACAGTTGGATGTTCTATTAAGATATCTCAGTATTCTTTTAACAATATTCAAATGGGATTTCTTTGGATTGGACAGGAATCTAGCACATAAACATATTTAAAACATAATATTTGTATGGCTTGTAGTTAAATAAAGTAAACTACCAATCATACTTCTGTAGACACTCTTACCATCCTCATCAAGTTTTAGTTTGGTATTTGTACTCATGGGGTGATTACAGGGTTGCATTCACTCATTTTGAACTTCTTTAGAATCTCTATTATATACTTCCTTGTAAGATGAATTTACCTTTCTAAGTTTGCTTCACTTGAAGTCCTAAGAAGAAGTTGAGCTGTTCCATTAAGTTCATCTCAAATTCCTATTTCATTTTCTCAGCAAACTCTTGACAAAGCAAATCATTAGTAGTGCCAAAAATAATGTCATCAACATAAATTTAAACTATAAGAAAACCACTTTCTTGGTGCTTACTGAACAATGTGGCATCTAAGATTCCAATAGAAAATTCATTATTTATGAGAAAATTACTCAATAGATCGTACCATTTCCTAGGGGCTTGTTTTAGTCCATATAAAGCCTTTGTTAGTTTAAAAACATGATTGAGAAAGTTTTGATTTTTGAGACAGGGGGGTTGCTCAATATAAACTTTTTCTTTTATGAATCCAATTAGAAAGCACTTTTTACTTCCATGTGACAAAACATAAACTTTTTATGAGATGAAAAGGCAAAAAGTATTTTAATTTATTCTAACCTTGCAACTGGAGCAAAGGTTTTATAGTAGTTAATGCCTTCTTATTGATGGTAACCTTTTGCTACCAATCTGGCCTTATTCCTAGTAACTTTATTAGTTTCATCTAGCTTACTTTTGAACACCCACTTAGTACCAACGACTAGATGATCTGATGGTCATTTTATCATATTTTAGACCTCATTCTTTTCAAACTGAGCCAATTCTTCCTTCATTGCTTCAATCCAAAATAGATCTTTCAGTGCCTCTTTGACACCTTTTGGTTTAATCATTGAAATGAGAGCACAGTTGGATCATCCAATGGAGCTTGTATAATCATATAATATGTCAAACATATATCTTTTACCTACAAGGGAAGTAGTTTTCATAGGTTTGAATAGGTCAATGTGTAGAAGTTTTAGTAGCTTAGAAGTTATGACCTCATTTTTTGTTTTAAAAGATGTTTGGATTTGCTTCCCCTTTTGACATGCGTAGCATATATTGTCCTTGGAGAAGTTTAACATAGGTACCTCTTCGACAAGATCTTTCCTCGTGAGATGAGATATAAGCTCCATGTTTACATGGCCCAATCTTCTATATCATTTCTAGCATTCTTCATTTGAAATTGCTAAACACTCCACATTTTGACAAGTTGAATCAACTAGGGTTATATAATAAACATTTCCATACTTGGTAACAGTAAAAACTAGTTTCTTATTTAGCTTAATAACTATTCACACAAATTTCTTTGTCTGCAAAATTAAATCACATGACAAAGAAAAATAATTGACAAATTAAATTTATATTAAAAAGTATATGAGAATTACAATTTATTAGAGAAAAATATATATTCCCTAATAGAACTAATCCCCTGATTCTTCTCCCAATAGATATATGATCTAAGGGCTTGAAGCTTGTTTTTGGATATATGGTGTAGTATCCTTGGATTTGGTAAAAGACACTATGAAATTTTTTTGAAACTCGAACCTTGACTCTAAAATCAAAGGGCTTGATGACTTGATGCTTTGGAGAGGTATAGGACCTTCGCGGTAGTAATACGTTGTCACAGCAAAAAACTTGAAGACTTGAGTCTTTGACTTGAGAATATGTGAATATGAAAAATATTAGAATGTCCCTATAAGAGTCTCTAATCATTCCTTTATATAGGTGCTCAATAGGAGACTTCGAAATAATTTGAACATATTTGATAATTATCTCTTTGATTCATATTAAAAGATAATATCAAATATTATTGAGCTGATTGGTCCATATACATAAATATGCCACGTGTCCCAACTTGATTAGCTCGAGATTGTTAGGCCACCAGATTTGATTTAATTGACATGATACACCTTCATTTTGATATTTATCAACATTTAATTTATAAAATAAGTATTAGAATATTAATTAAAATTAACTATTTATTATTTAGAATTTAATTTAATAAACTCTAATACATAAATAGAAACTTTTAAATTAATAACTAATATATTATTTCACATGTCATTTTTTTTAATTGGCCTAAATTAAGCCGTCTACAAATGCCCCCTCGAGACTTGTTCACAATCAATGTCCTCCAGTGCATTCCTAAGTGAATAAGTCATGATAATTATTTATATATATATATATTTAAATGCATATTTATATATACATAATATATAAGCTTTTAAAATATATATATGTAACATATGAGCCTTTGTAATGCATATATATAAAATATATGAGTTTAAATATATATATACACAACATAGGAGCTTCTAATATATATATATATATTATGGAAGCCACTTGGGGCCACATGTTTCCCATTCTTGCAAATTGAAAGAAAGCTCCAGTATATATATACATGCTGCCTGTAGCCAACTTGACAATTTGGTTTTTTTCCTTGCAACAAACATTTATCAACAACAACATGGTTGTGCTCCATTAATTTTCTCAAAAAGAAAAAAGATCTAAGAAGCTGCGTCTGCCATTTAGAAAAGAAAACCATTGCTTCACCCATTGCACAAAGCTTGTTGCCATTTTAGTACACAAGTAAATGTGTCCCACGGTAATTAAGAAACACCTACCACAATGCATTTCCAAAGACCAACACGACAACAGCAGTCCCTTTCTTTTTCTTTTCTTTCAGCTTGGAAACTTATTAGCAAGAGGAATCATCGGCTTTAGGACTCTTCTTTTTTAATAATTATTCTCTGTACAAATTGCTTATCCAACTCAAAGTTGAATTCAAAATTAACTTAAAAGGGAACTTAATTCCCAAGCATATTTGGACTGAAATTCTTGAAAATAATGCTATAAAAGGATGTTGATTACTTGTCCAACATAGTTGAACATTGATTTGGAATTGTTGTGTCATATTCATCCATCCAACATGGGCCATCTTCTTTCTCTTAATTTCTACACATCAACTATTCGAAGAAAATACTCATAGAGTTCTCCTAACAACTATCTTCTCCATTCTAATGATTAATTAGCATCATTAAAAGAGAGTTATCATGGCATTCGTTAATAGAAAATCTTTATTCCTTAATGGTATCAACACATAGCAAAAACACAAAATTTAAAGACTTCAGGTGAGTCATCAAATTGAGGGATGTTCTTATTACCTCTTTCACGTTTTTCTTCATTCTTTCATATATAAATACACTTAACTTTTCCTTTTTCTTTTCTTTCTTTTCTTTTGTAGGTTAAGAAATATAGTTCATTCTTGATCAACTCATGAGGATGTATATTGAGGATCAAACAGAGCCATTTCCCTGTATCATCATTGGGAGTGACAAAGACAATCTCAAAGTTAAAAGTACTAGATTGATTATCCATAAATTAAGCAATGATGTTCTTTATTCCATACCTAGACCTCTAAGTAATTCCATGCATATCTAAGAGTGGTCTGAAGAGGCAACGAGATAAGTAATTGATCTACATTCTAGCATTACATCTCGTTTCAAGATACTTCTTTTGAAGTCTTCTCTTCACGATGCCAAAGCCACTAGCTCAGAATTTTTATTTGCAGGTTATCCTCTAAACACAAATGGATGCTCATTGAGAGTTCCCGCATCAAGGTTTGGCAAAGTATCTTTTCATGCAGGCTATTAGGAATGGACAGAGGATGTGCTAGGTCGTCATGTAGATGTTCTTCATCAAGCTAGGGTCTATGCAGCAATCCATGCCTCACTTTTCACATATGTCTATCATAAGAATATCCTCCAAGCCTTCCTTGAGTTGTGGTGCCTTTCTACGAACACTTTGCATACTGCTACTGGTAAATTTTTAGTTTCCTTATGTGACATTCGTGTACTTGGTGGATTACCTATCCGTGGATATTTCTATGATGAATCTATCCCCATTGCAAAAGAGCTACTTGGTGATGATAGACATGACCCTTCTCTTCTACAAAGCTGCAAATATCTATTGGCTTATCATATGCTTCTAAAGGACTTTGATAGCGTTTCTATTTCTGATTGAATTGGCTTTTAATTTAAAAGACTATCGAGATATGTGGAGCCCTCTTTGAGGTCTTCTCAAAAGAGGTCTATTAAGCCAAAGATCTCTCACAATCCATGTGAAAGAATTGATGCATCACTTTTATCTCGCACCAAGGAATGTAATGAGCCATTTATGATGCTAGAGGTTAAAGGCAATGTTAAGGGGGAGACCTACTTGGCCATTTTTCTTTCATGCTGGTTATGTAGTTTTGTTCTACCATATCACAAAGCTAATCTGATTCATGCTATGGTCTTCAAGATTGCTAGTAGAATGGCGAACGTTGATAGCTTTTCTCTTGCAGTTTTTGTATTGGATAGGGCATTACCTTGGCACTCATTTTTCATCCAAGATTGATGTAGGTAGAGCTGAGATGGTGAAATATGCTAAGGAGAACATGGCCAAATATTATGATCTTTCAAAGGCGTGAGACTTATTCCTCAATATCAACCCTTTAGCTATTCAAAATTTATGCTTGTTTCTGCATAAGTAGTTTATAGTAATAGATGGTCCCTACATATCAAATACCTAGAAGGATCTTTTATGGCTCTTCGTTCTAGTTGTTTAATATTTCGATGTGGAAAAGAGCATACCATTAAAGCTTATAGCCCTCATCGATTCAGCAGGCAATGTGGATTTTGTCAACATGTCCTAGGCAACTTAAAGAAAGAGATTCTTATTTGTGATTTATATTAGCTTGTTCAACTTTGGCAGTCATGTACTTTACTGAACACATCTTGCAAACTTGTCTTGGCAATACTTTTTTCTTTCCATTGGTCACAAAGGCATATACAGATTGGTGGGACAAACATTGGAAAGCTTCGCAAACAAAAGGTAATAAGATTGTTCTTAAAGTTAATCAGAGAGATGTGGAATCAAATTCTAGTCAACTCAATCAACCTGGGGCTAGAATTGAACAGCATGTATCTGAGTTTAGGCATCCTGGTAAGAATCCATCTTGTCCTAAACAAGATTTAATCAAAGATCCCAAAAATAATCCAGTGGCCTCATCTCTTCAAAATTCTATTATTTTAGGGCAAGTTAAAGGAAGGAATTTGGAGCCTAAGGATTACAACTTTGCTGAACATACTCAAGTGCAATCTAAAAGGTTTCGTAACTTACTTGAGATTTCATTCCCTATTGATGCTCCAATGGAAGGAAATGCAATAATTTCTGTATTTTCTTACTCAAATGACAACTCCAATAACCAATCATACTCAAGAAGAAGCCAAAGGTTTTGGATCTAGATAATATTAGTATTAATTCAAATTTCTTTGCAGATGTCCCAAGTTCTTCTTTACCTTTGGGTGAGTTAGCAAAATATGTAAAGTCATTTATTTATTTATTTATTTTTAATATCATGTACCCCTCCCTTTTTTTTCTCTTTTTTTGTTTCTTTTTACATTTATAATTTCTAATTCTTTGCACTAATTTCTTCTTCTTTTCTTCTCTTTTTTTTTTCTAATGATATGGCTTGCAGATCTTGAGATACCAGTCCCAATTATTTTCGAAGGCAGTGTTGGTTTGATAAATGGGGCTAATCCTTTTAACTTGCTTGAAACAAATATTTCTCAACCTCTTGATGGTGGCATGCAAACTTTCCATAATACTGCTAATTCCAATAAGTGGCTAAAGATAATATTACTTGAAATTACAAATGATAAGGCATTTGCTGGGAAAGACAAGCCCCAAAAGATATTTGAAGCTCTATCTTGGGCATCTCCAACTATTAAAATTTTTGAATTTTGTCCTCAAATTATAAAGATTGAAGCAGAGCAGATGTTACTCAAATTCTATTGGGAACAAATATGTCAAAAAATCATGAAAACTCCATTTGAGCAACTCTTAGAGATAAAGCCTACAATTAATGATATGATTGTAGAGATGAAATCATATGTAAAAAGTACATCACCTTTGGAGGACCACTTGAGATCTTTCTTTGAGGGTGCATCCAACTACACAAAGGTTAAGCTAAATTCAATTCAAAAAAAGACAAAAGAATGCCATGAGAAAGCACTATTTTTTGCACAATAGGATCTTTTTGAGGCCGAGATAATAGAAAGTGAGAGAGTTGAAGAGGTAATGGTCGAAAAAATGAGCTTCTTCAAATCATGAAGTAGCAAGAGGAGTTGAGAACACGACTTGTTGAGTTAAGCAGTAAGGAAGAATTTGCAAACTTGTTACTCCACAAGGCTGAAGAAAACTTGTCCATTATCCAAAAAAAAGTGGCCACCAAGAGAGATAAAGTTTCAAAACTTGAAGATACTCCATTTTTAACTGATCAAGAGGTTGAGGCTTTAAAAAGGATGGAAGCACTGCTTGAAGAATCTCGCAAGGAACAAGTAAGTTTTAGTGTATACTTGTATGAGCACTTAGTTGCTTAGCTTTTTTTTTTTTTTTGCATAGTTGATATAAACGAAAACTTGACTACTACATATGCAATAAAAAGTTGTTCTTTTATAAATTCTCCTTGTGCATTATCTCTCTTTTTGTCTCTTTTTTTTTAATTCATCAAATTGATGCCAACTTCAAAGAAAAAATTATATTGCATGCCTCCAACAATTGAGTGGAATAAACTTACTTATGCCTATGAGTAAAACTGGCTATCTTAATAAATTCAACTTGAAAACAATCAAAACTCTTCCAATGGTATACTTGAACTTGATAAATCGTTCATGAGTATTCCAACGGTTTGATTGAACTAGAGAAGTAAATCATCCCAATTTGCTTCAATGATATGATTGAACTTGGAAAATCCTCAAAGCTTGTTCTAGTGATGTGTTTGAACTTAGCAAGCCATCCAAACTCATTCCAGTGATGTGATTGAACTTTAAGAACTAAGTCATGCAAATTTGCTCAAATGATATGATTGAACTTGGGAAGCCATCTAAACAAACCCCCCCTTTTTTTAGTGATGTGATTGAACTTGAGAGATAACTCTCAAGCTGCCTACGTACCCCAACAAATGGATCAAGCCATTATGTAGTTTAAAGTAAACACATTTTTTTTTGGTGGGGTGCCATTCACAGTTTATACTTATACAGGCTAGGAATATCCATTGCTTAACCACTTTAGACTAGGTGGGGTATTTAATATTTTAACCACATAAAATACCTTTAGTGGGAAAAATTAGCAGTTTAACCACATGCACTACCTTTGGTGGTTATCGTACGCAATTTATACTCATGTGAGTTAGGAGTAACTGCAATTTAGGCTCATGCGTCAAGGAGCAACTTCTTCGTCATGGATAATATCGCTTCAAAAACTTGCCATTTGTAGAGCCTATGCGCAATCTATCTCTATCAACTAACTTGTAAGCATCATTGGTGTAGACTTCTTTTATCACATATGGACTATCCCATTTTGACATGAATTTACTTCCCATTCGTTGGGTGATGGTAATAGGCCTTCTTACTGCCAACCTTAAATCTCCAACTTGAAAAGATTAAGGACGAACTTTCTTATTGAATGCTCTTGTCATACGTGCTTGATAACATTCAAGCTGTTGTTGTGCTTCAAGTCTTTTGTCATCTAATGCTTCCAATTCCTCAATTCAAAGATGCACATTATCATCAGCAGTGAGTCCTTCTTGGATTGCTATATGAAATGAAGGTATTTGACTTTAAAGAGGGAGAACAGCTTTAACCCCATAGATTAATGAATATGGAGTGGCCTGGGTAGCAGTCTGATATGCCCAAAGAGCTTCTCCAACTTTTTCGTGTCAATCCCTTTTAGATTTTGACACTATTTTCTTTAGTGCCAATGCTTTTTAGATTTTGACACTATTTTCTTTAGTGCCAATTCTTTTTAGATTTTGACACTATTTTCTTTAGCAGATTGCATAAAATTTTATTGAACGCTTCTGCTAAACTATTTGCAGCCACGTTGTACATTGAGGAATTATATTGCCTGAATCCAAATTGTGCATAGGTTTTATCCATCAACTTATTATAGAAAGGCTTTCCATTATCAGTAATGATATAACGAGGCACTCTATACCTGAAAATCAAATTACATCGAATGAACTTCATAATAGTTTCTGTCTTTACTTTCTTGAGGGAGACTGACTCTGCCTACTTAGAGAAATAGTCTATAGTTGCCAATATATAAACATGATCGGTTGACAACTTAGGAGTAATAGGACCTACAACATCAAGACCCTATGCATCAAATGGCCATAAAGCAACTATAGGATGTAAGGGTTTAGGAGGCTGATGTATAAAGTTAGCATGCATCTGACAAGCTTCACACCTCTTTGCGTAATTCATACAATCTTTAACCATAGTAGGCCAGTAGTATCCTATTATTTTAATCTGAAAATAAAGCTTAGGACCTAACTAATGAGCTCTACAGACTTCAGAATGTGCCTTAGCTGTAGCTTCAGTTGCTTCTTCACTACTCAAGCAGCATTAATAAGTACCTTTATAAGATCGATGATACAAAATATCTTTGTACAAAATGAAGTGAGATGACCTCCAACACACCTCTGTCTTACGGCGAGGGTCTTGCGGTAATTTTCCATGCTTTAGATACTCAATCAGTATTATCTTTCAATCTTCATCTTCACCAACTGAGACTAATATAGCATTTGATTCCTCACGATCAAGCTGAATCAGTGAAGGCATAATTCATTTATTGCATACTGGGATATTTGTCATTTCTTCTTTAGAAAGGGCTAAAGTGGTAGCAAGGTTAGCCAACGCATATGCCATCCTATTTTCTTTCCTTGGGAGGTGACTTAAGATAATGCTCTCAAACTTCTTTAACAAACAAGAGGCTAGTTGAAAGTAAGGTATCAAATCTTTCTTTTTAACCTCATAGATATTTAAAAGCTAATTGATGACCAGTTTTGAATCACCGTAGAGTTTAATTTCTAAACTTTTCATTTCCAGTGCCATTTGAAGTCCAATAATCAATGCCTGATATTCTGCAATATTATTGGAGCACAATTCATTTAACACTACAGAATATGTCAAAGCTTGCCTTTCTGCTGAAATAAAGACTATCCCTGTTCCTGTTCCATCAAATCGAGTTGCTCCATCAAATAACATTATCCATGCTGGCAAGATCTTGACGAAATGGGCATCTTCATTAGGTAATTCATCGAATACTTCTCAATCTACAGAAATGGGGTGATCTACTAGGAAATTAGCAAGAGCTTGTCCATTAACTGCTTTTTGAGGAACATATGTGATCTCATACTGATTGAATATAATCGACCACTTAGCCAATCTTCCTAAAAGTACTAGTCTTGACATTACAAACTTGACAGGATTAGCATGTGAAATGAGTCAGATAGAATATGCCTCAAAATAATGGTTCAACTTTTTGATTGCATAAAACAAGGCCAGGTAAATTTTCTCAATAGAAAATATCTCAACTCATTTTCAGTTAAGGATCTACTCAAATAATATAAAGCTTTCTCCTTTTCTTCATCATTTTCTTGAGCCATTAGAGTGCCAATTGACCGTTCTTGTGCTGCAATGTACAATATCAATAGTTTTCCAAATGTAGGAGCTCCTAAAATTGGTGGATTCATGAGGTATTTTTTTATGCTCTCAAAAGCATTTTCTTACTTTTTTTCCCATACGAAAAGAGCATATTTCTTCATCAAGTGATTAAATGATTGGCATTTTCCAGCTAAATTTGATATGAACATTCTTATAAATGCGAGATTGCTTTGCAAACTATGCAATTCCTTAAGATTCCTTAGTGGTGGCATTTTCTGGATGGCATCAATTTTGGTAGGATCAACCTCAATTCCATGATGTCAAACTATGAAGCCAAGAAACTTGCTAGACATGATGCCAAACACATACTTGAGCGGGTTCATCTTCAAGTTGTATTTCCTCAGTCGATCAAATACCATGTGGAGATCTTCTAAGTAATTATCTCTATTTTTAGTCTTGACCATGTGATCATCAACATAGCATTCTACCCTTATGTGTAACATGTCATCAAAAATATTCTGCACAGCTCATTGATAAGTCATACCTACAATTTTCAACCCAAAAGGCATCGCTTTGTAACAGTAAATACCTTTTGGTGTGCAAAAAGCTATACATTCTTCGTTTTGTGGTGATATTCTGATTTGATTATACTAGGAGGATCCATCCATGAAAGATAAAGCTTCATGTCCAGTGGTTTCATCTATCATGAGTTCAATAATAGGTAATGGAAAATCAACCTTTGAACATGCCCTATTCAGATCTTGAAAATCAATGCAAATATGTATCTAACCATTTTTCTTCTTAACTGGCACGATGCTAAAGATCCAAATTGGATATTTAACTTCTCTGATAAAACCTGCATCAATAAGCTTGTTGACTTTAGCTTCGATTAAAGGGATGAGATTTGAGCGAAGCACTCACTGTGACTGTTTTACTAGACGAGCCCCACATTTTATAATAAAATGATAGATTGCAATTTTTGGATCCAATCCTGACATTTCTTTGTACATCCATGCAAATATGTCCTTGTACTCACTTAAGATTTTGAAATATTATTCATCTTCTTTAGGGTTTAGAAGCTTGCTAACAAATATGGGATATGGCTCTTCTATCATGCCAAGATTCAACTCTTTGAGTTCATCAACAGTTACCTATCCACCATCTTCAAGTTGTGGAGGAGCTTTTTGGACTTTCTTTATCAGGCTCTTCATCAACAACGATATGATTACATGTGTGCAACTCGTCATTTTCTTCATCATATGGTTATTCGATCTCAACAATTCTCATTCTCTAGAATGTGATACTCCATTTTAATGCTCCATTTTCTTTTAAAATTGAGACAGACACCATTATCCATGTTGGGTAGTTTGTAGCTTGTATAAAACCACTTGCCACCAATATATTGAATTCTTTGAGATACGGATCATGCAACATTAGATTTAGCTTCTCTTTAACACTTGTGCAATTAGAGTTGATGGTGATTTTCACTTCATCTTCATTTGCACAACTCTTTTTGCATGGATGTTTTATGATGCGCTATTTTATTTTCACAGATTTGTCCATATTAATGACTAAGATTGTAGATCTAGCTCTATTCAATTGGGATAAGTGAAGCGTTTGACTCTCATTTCTTGACTCCAACATATCAATTTTATTGTCAACACTTCTGTTTGCAGCATTATTTTTGAGTCTATTGAACACAGAACCTCTCAGACATGAACCTTTATTAAACATACTTTGATCTTTAACACCAAGTCTTTTAAAGATAAAAGAATGAGTAATTGGAACACTGAGATGATCAAATATGGAAACTCTATGATTATTCTATTTTTGCTCTTTCTACTTCACATGATCTTCTGCAGAAATATGCTGGACATCACATGTATCCTAATTGGTTCTGCAACTTTGAATCTAAAGCTAACCCTTAACTATTCAACATAAAACTCCTTTCTCCTTAGTTTTTGTTGCGCTTCATTGAGTCTATCAAATTTTTCTCTAGTCAACTCAAGTTTAAGCTCACTTAGATTGGGCAGATAACAAAGCCATAGCTGGATTTTTCAAGCAACTTATATGCTTTAGGATCAAATGTCCCCTCAAATTCTTTGTGGGAAATCCCTGCAATAGATGGTTTATTATGGATTGATGAGCTTATACCAACAATAGGCATGGTGAAGCCCTTCTTCAGAGTTTGATAGTTGCTTGATTCTATCATCTTTAATTGGCTTTGAGTAGTATCATTTGACTCAATACATACTCTAACTGGAATTTTCTTCTTCTCTTGAGATATCTGTAGTGCATATCAAAATTTTAGTAAGCCAGAATCATCATCGGGCTCACATTCTTTACCTGTCAAAACCTTAGTAATTGTTAGTTTATTGAATTTTTAGAACAATCTTGTCTCCCTTCAACGAAGTGGTTGCCTGGAGCCTTTGTAGGTTGTACTTCACTTACTGAATTAGGATTCAGATAAAGTTTAGCATCAATGAAGTATGATTCAGCTTCAATAAATGGCTTCACATATGTATCAACTTTCATAACTTCTTCATTTTTTGAATACTTGAAGCATTGATGGAGAGTAGAAGGTATTACTCCATTTTCATGAAGTCATGGTCATCCCAAAAGTATATGGTAGGAAGTCCTTGCATCAATAACATGGAATAAAGTACTTGCTTCCAACTCCCCAATTTAAGGTCTAGATGAATAATACCAATGGCTCATTAGTCTTTTTGATTGAAACTTTGAATACTTAGGTGACCGCATGAGAGATCTTCAACAGAAATCCCCAAATTCTTCATGGTGAATTTTGGCATTATAATGATGGTAGATCCTCCACTAATAAGTATGCAGTTAACCTTTTGCTTCTGTATGAATCCTGAGATAAAAGGTGGCCTATTATGAGGTTTTGATCCTAATAACAAGTCCTCATCGATAAAAGTAATGGCTGTACAACATTAAGTGGAGTGTTGCTCTTCAGTTTTGCAAGACATAGCATGCACTACTTCAACTCTTTGATCAAAGAATCCAGTAGGAAAATAATCTTTTAATGTCACCTGAATCCTTTTGTAACCTACAAATGAATTTCCCTGCTTGCTATTTTTAGCATTTTGACTCTTCATTGTCCTTGGTTGAGGACGTCTGCCACATGTGAGACCTTTAATGCTAATAGCCAAGATTGATTTACACATTGTCTTCTCCTTCATCGATGTGTCGCAAGAGTCCACTCACTGCCATTTTCAGTTTCAGTAGTAGAATTTATTTCCAGCTTAGTCATTTCATTAATGAATTGAGTCTCCACTAGCATTGGATCTAAGCTTCCAAACTGAAGCATTGTTGATGCCCCCATAAGTGAAGATGAGTGAACACCGTCTTTGCTTGCAACACATGTGGTATCAGCTATAGTGATAACACTAGCAAGGTTTGATCTAACAACACTTCTATATCAAGAATTATCTTTCCATCTCTTGCCAATGCCATTACATTATCTTTGAAGATAAAGCATTTCTCTATTGGATGACTGACAACTCAATGATACTTGCAATATTTTGGACTGCTTATCTTTCCAGTTTCTTCAGGACATTTTGATTCTAGTAGTTCAATTAACTTCCTTATCAATAATTCATATAAAATATGAGAAATATTAGAATTTAGAAATGGATACTCCTTCTCTTGTACTTCTTTCAGTGTTTTCTTACCTGTTGGAATGCATTAATCTTTTGTTTTCTTAGCAACCTTTTTATCACTTGTAGGAATTTTGATGAAGGCTATTTTGATTACCATGGATTCCTTTGTTGCAGCTTTGCCATATTTTTCACTTTTTTTTAAATCTTTCCTTTCTTTCTTTTTGTCTTCAACAGGAATTCCAACCCTGCGATTAGCAATGCTAAGCTCCACATAGCATGAGTAGCTAATTCTTCAAAAGTGCAAGGCTTGATTCTTTGAAGGATATAAAGAAGTCCCCAGTGCATACCTTGAATACACATCTCTACTATAGACACCTCTAAAAGTTTATCCTTGCAGTTTAGACTTAATACATGCCAACAATTGATGAAGTCTACCACTAGCTCATTTTTCCATTATTTTACATTGGTAAGTTCAATCATGCTCACAGTCTGGCATGTATTATAGAAACAATTTAAAAACTCTCTTTTCATTTGATCCTAACTATCAATAGATTCAGGCTTTAAGTCAATGTACCAGTCGAAATTACTTCCTTTTAATGATCGTACAAACTACTTCATAAGAAGATCACCGTACGTTCTTACATTGTTACATGTCTCTATGAAATGAGCTACATGTTATTTTGGATTTCCCTTTCCATCAAACTACTAAAATTTTGGTGGTTGATATCCTATTGGCATCCTCAGTAAGTCAATCTTTTTCGTATTGGGCTTTGAATACACAATAGAACTTTGAGAAGGCATGCTATACTGAGCCCTAATAGTCTTAGTGATCATGTCCCGCAATTGTTGAAAAGATAATGTAGCAATAGAATTTGTAAAGTGGTTGATCTTTCAATTAGTTTCTTGCTTGTTAGGCATCTCCTCAACTTGTTCAGGCACCATTGTATGGCCAAGGGAAGATTGATAAGTGTAGCCAAATCCTCCAAGATGAGAGTATTCCTACTTGTTCATGAGTTGTATGATTTGTTGATCCTTCCTTTTCGAGGTCAGCTATGGCTTGAGCTATCCGAGTAAGTTGTTCATCTATTGTTGCCACTTCAGTCACTGTAGCCGGCAATTCAGCAAAAGATAATACCTTAGGATTCATTTCCCTTGGACTTCCATAGTTAAAATCATCAGATGGAATAAAATCAGTATTCTTGCCCCCAGTTATGGGTTAATTGATAGATTCAGCAGCAGAGTCAGTAGCATCAGCAACATCTTTCCTAGCCAAGGTGAGTTAGTTTCGCTTAGGTGCCATTGAGGGGTTGCAAATATTTTCAAAATTCGAACAGAAGAAAGAGATGGGTAGATTTGCGTCCCACTGGACATGCTAGAAATTTGTGTGAAAAAATTTCTTTGTCTGCAAAATTAAATTACAAGACAAAGAAAAATAATGGACAAATTAAATTTATATTAAAAAGTATATGAGAATTATAATTTATCAGAGAAAAATATATATTCCCTAACAAAACTAATTCCCTAATTCTTCTCCCAATATATATATGATCTGAGGGCTTGAAGTTTGTTCTTGGATATATGGTGTAGTATCCTTTGACTTGGTAAACGACACTATGGAATTTCTTTGAAACTCGAACCTTGATTCCAAAATTAAAGGGCTTGATGACTTGATGCTTTGGAGAGATATAGGACCTTCGAGGTAGCAACACGTCGTCGCAACAAAAAATTTGAAGACTTGAGTTTTTGACTTGAGAATATGTGAATATGAAAAATATCAAAATGTCCTTATGAGAGTCTGTAATCATTCCTTTATATAAGTGCTCAATAGGAGACTTCGAAATAATTTGAACATATTTGATAATTATCTCTTTGATTTATATTAAAAGATATTATCAAATATTCTTGACCTGATTGGTCCGCATACATAAATATGCCACGTGTCCCAACTTGATTAGCTTGAGATTGTTAGGCCATCAGATTTGATTTGATTGACATGATACACTTTCATTTTGACATTTATCAATATTTGATTTATAAAATAAGTATTAGAATATTAATTAAAATTAACTATTTATTATTTAGAATTTAATTTAATAAACTCTAATATATAAATAGAAAATTTTAAATTAATAGCTAATATTTTATTTCACATGTCATTTTTTTTAATTGGCCTAAATTAAGCCGTCTACAATAACATAGTGAGAAGGATAGAATTTAACCTCGTAACCTTCATCATAGAGTTGATTGATACAAAGTAAGTTATGCTTAAGGCCTTCAACAAGCCATACATTAGCAATAGAAGTATCAGTCTGCTTACCGATGGTACTTTTTCCTATTATATGTCTTTTTGTGTTGTTTGCATAAAGAACATTTCTTGCAGAACAATTGTTAAGTTTAAGGAACATTGACACATCCCCCATCATATGCTTAGAACATTTGCTGTCTAAGTACTACTTCTATAATTGGAAATATTCCTTGGCATGTATCTATAAGAAATTAGTTTGTTTTAGGTCCCCAAACTATGTTGGGTCTTTTATGGTTAGCAGCAGATAATTTTCTTATCTAAACAAACTTGATACCAATAAGTTTCTCCATTAGACATCTATAATTGATATGACTAGATCTACCACAAGTAAAGTAGGTTTTTCAAATTAGTTTGAAATTCATTCTGGAAGTTGTTGAAACTGATGTGAAATTTTTCTGATTCATGTGGTTTCTAAATTTCTAACCCTTTTTAGCATTATGTGTAGGTAGAACATGCATAAGTGTGTGTTTAGCACTTGTGGAACATTCACCTAGATCATCCTTAGCATGCAAGCATTCTTCAACAATCATTTTTCCTTTGATTCACGGCTCATGTTTTCAATTTGTTTCTTCAAAGGATTATTCTCTTTAGGGAGCCAATCATTCATTTTATTTTTGTATTTAGCATCAAAGGTCTCTTTATTTTTTGCCATTTGCATTTTAATCTTATCTTTATGAGCTATATCTAATTCTTCCTACAAATAATCCACTTTTTCTTGCAAAGGTTTATTTTTATCAACAAGCATTTTGACACAAATTTCATAAAACTTAAGTAAAGTTTGACATGAATTTCATAAAACTTAAGCAATTTTTTCATATCCTCATCAATGTCAATTTCATCAATGGAATCATTATTAGAACATGAAGAAGCACTTGATCTATCATGAAGTAATTCTCTTCATTGTCAAATTGTTCACCATCGAATTCGTCCCATGTGGTTGTCATTGCCCTAACTTTGGCTTGTTTTGCATATTTCCTCAATTGGGGACAATTTGATTTTCTATGTCTAATTTCATTGCATTCGTAGTAGCGAGACAGCTCGGTACTTTAAATTTTTAGACTAGTTCTTTTTGATTTTGATTTGTTGTTCCAAAATTTCATTTTGAGGTTTGTCAGTTATTTTAATATTTGGGAAATTAGAACGCTTTCATTCTTAATCTGATCCTCATCAAGATCTTCTTGAAGTTTTAAAATTGAATCATGATTTGTATTAAAAGAAATATTCTTTTTGGCATTTGTCTATAAACCTTCATTTTTATTTAGCAGTGTTATCTATGGGATCTGACAAATCTAATTAGTTCACCCATGGTCATCCTATTAAGATCATGAGCTTTCTGAATAGCAGTAATTTTTAGCATCTATTCCTTAGAAAGTAATCAAAGAATCTTCCAGACTTGCTCATCCTTGTTTATAGTTCTACCAAGTATGAACATAAGATTTTTCATTTCCATGAAACACTCTTAAATTTAACTTATGGTCTTATTAGGTTTTATCTAGAACATGTCATACTTGTGCATAAGAAAAGCAATCATTTTTTGTCGAGCTTGACTAGTATATTCATGGGCTACTTGCAACGTTTCTAACATTTACTTTGTTGTGGCACATTTACTAAATTAGTTGTACTCTTCTTTTGTAAGAACACACAAAAGAATGTCTTTGGTCCTCACATTCATTGAGATGGCCTTTTTATCATCATTGGTAAATTCTTATTGCTCATTTAGAACCATCTATTGGTAAGTCAATTTCATTGGAACCATCAATCTTTCACTGACCACATCCTATAAACCAAAATCAGGGCAATTATATATTCTTGAATCTAATTTTTCCACATAGCATAATTGGAACTATCAAGTTGTGGAGGTCAGTTATGTGATTGCCCTACTATAAAGACATCAAGAGTGTTAGTAGCCATATGATTTTTTATTTTGGTAGTTACACCATATTATAGAAAACCAATGCTTCGATACTAATTGCGAGTGATTATAAGCCTAAGAGAGGGGTGAATTAAGCATAAGGGATTTTAATATAGCAAAAGTTTATCACTGAAAATGCCTTTTGGCCTTCAAAATAGTTTAAGTCTTTTGCAGAAAATAGTTTTAGTTATTGACTAGAATTTGTAAGTACCAATTAAACTACAAGTTATATCAGTGATAAATAAAGTAATAAAATATAAGTAAAATAGCACTAGTATTTATAGAGATTCAATAAGCCTATTCATCTACTTAAGTTTTCACTTAGGATTTTGAACTTGTCAAATTAATTAATATGTAAAAATGTTTTTACATTTAATAATAGTAATTTAATAGTAAGAAAAGTAAAAGTATTATAAACACCCTAGTAGGGTGAAAAACTAGCTCTATGCAAAGAGCTAAACTGAAATCCTAGATAGGATATGATAGATTCTAAAGCACTGTGAAACCAACTACTTTGTGAATAGGCCTAGGGGAACTCTGTTAGCTTTACTTGCACAATTTGTATAAATTGATGCATGAGTTGCTGCCATTTTATATGACAAGCTCTAATCTCTTCTTCCAAACTAGAACCAAGAATACTGTAGCAAATTCCAAATAGTATTGCTTTACTAGTTGCTTTACCTAGAGGTCCTTAGAGAAACCAAGTGTCAATTTGTTCTCTTCATTAGGTCCCTTAAGAATAAGCACGACTCACATCCTTTTTCACCACTAGGTCCTTCGAGACACAAATCACTTTGTCGTTATCACCCCAAGGTCCATTGAAGGCAAGCTCCCTTTGAACATTTTCACCACAATATCCCTTAAAAACACATGTAGAGCAAGGAATTATCAATACTTAAGCACAAAATATATATGAGAGTATCATACAATTCCTCAAGATACTTAACAAAGATCTTTTCCCAACTAAGTGATTCTTATTAGACAATGCTATATATTTTTACTTTTACATGCTCATGTCCAATGACTATGAGTTCTTATTTAGGTAAGTGTTCATTGGAATCAAATCGAGATATAACATATTTAGGCAATCATGTATTAGTTCCATAAATTGAGGATAATTGCAGTTGGACATGATTTCTTTCCTAAGTTATAAAGATGTGAATCAAACTAGAATCTTTTAGATATTTTATAATTATGGAAAATAAATTATAGTGCATATATGGATTCCAATAGATAATATAGAAAGATATTTTATAATTTGATTGCATACTTTCAACACAAAATCTTACAAGTGTAATTTTATCTTAATTAAAATAGTTTTGAAATTTAAGTTAGAAATGATGAAAATAGTAAGAAATAGCTAAAATGGTGAAGAAATAGCAAGAAATGGTGAAAATGATGTAGAAACAGCAAAATGGGATGAAAATAATGCATAAATAGATGGACAATAGGTAGCAATAGTTGCACTCGATGCGTAATGGGAGTACCCAGGCGGCCGTTAAGAAGACACCTCTATGCCTCGTTGTGGTCAGCTATGCTTGGGTACAGGAGCTACTGCCTATCCTAGTAAAATAGCATGGTGTGCAGGTCGGGGTGCATGGTGGAGTCCTAATAGGTCTTTTTTGTCAAATTTAGTCGATTTTCCCCTGTTTTCAAAACATAACTCTATTCAAAGTAGTTCTAGATGATTTTTGAGATTTTTCTATCTAACAGATGTTAGGACGAGGGTGTTAAATGTTTTCATGAGATTTGTGAGACTTCAATTTGTAATTAACACTTGATTTAAAATTAATAAAATTCATCTCTTTATAGTATGGAGTAAGAATGTCGCTGAACCATGTTAAATTTTGTGTTTTTTCATTGGATTACTTTGTGGGTATTTCCTAATTATTGTTATTTAGTTTTTTTGGGTTACAACAAATTGGTATCAAGAGCCAACTTGATCAAATGTCTACCATGAAGTATGAGGTAGAGAAATTCAATGGAAAAAATAATATTGGGCTATGGAAGATGAAGGTGCACGCCCTCTTATGTCAACAAGGTTTGCAAAGAGCACTAAAGGGTATAGATTTCTTTCTAGAGATATTTTTTCAAATGAGGACAAAGATGAATTTATGGCAAAGGCATATGATACTTTGATGTTATTGCTTTAGAAAGTGCACTAGTAGGATTGTGGTCAAAGTTGGAGAGTCTGTATATGACGAAGTCCCTTACACATCGGTTGTATTTGAAACCATGATTATACACCCTTAAGATGTTGGAAGGTACATCTATTACTCAACATATTGATTCTTTCAATAAAGTGATATTAGATCTTGCTAGTACCAATGTGCAAATTAAGGATGAGGATCAAGCATTGATTCTTTTGTATTTTCTACCTAAATCCTTTAAGTAATTGGTTACTACTTTATTGTATGGGAGAGATATGATATCAATGGAGGAGGTGAAGGCCTCCTTGAATTCAAATGAATTGAGAAAGTATGTCCTAAGTAGTAATGATAGTGAAAGTGGTGAAGGTTTAGTTGCAAAGTTGAGACTGAAAGAAAAATAAAGTAGTATAGGACAATTTAAGTCTCAAGGCAAGCCTAAATCAAATGATAAATGCTTTAAGTGTAGAGAAAATGGGCAATGGAAATGAAATTGCCTAGAACATGGAAAGACGAAAGATTTGGGTGAATTTTCTAATCAGAAATGGGATGATGTTGCTAGAAATATTAAGAATAAGTTTGATAGAGCACTTGTTCTTAATGTTTTGATAGTTTTCTAACACTTAGGAGTTAGTTTTATAACAATTAGAAAATTTCTCTATCAATTACGAAGCTAATTGGATTTTATGTGTGACCTAATAAGTTCTACCATTCATTAGACATGGGTTCATAAATCCTTGTAACTTTTGAATATCTTATTTTTATTTTAGTTTAAAACTCCTTTTAAACTAATTGACTTAATTTAATTAATCTTATTAATTGAAAAGTACCCAATCTTTATGGTCAATGTCCAACTTCAAGCTCATAGAGCCCAACTAATTGATTGAAATGAATATTCTAGAGAACCATCATTACTTTACTTGTGTCATGCAAATATGGCCCTTTCATCTTCTATCTCTCAAAAGAGGCCTAGGGCAAGATATTTGTCGGTTCCCTAATAGCCTTGATCCTATATCTCTACTCTCAATGTTCAATCTTGTTGTGTGACCTTACATTTGGAAAACTCCTTTTCCAAATTGTCATACCACTTTGCACAAAAATTTTTAGGAATTGATCATTATAGAATACAAAGCAGATGCACTCACTCTTCATAATAGTGAAGAGTCGAATTTCATCTTGGATCTCATAAACCTCAATGCTAAGTAGCTCATACCCATTCTCAACTTAAAAGACAAGCTAGATAGTTAAGAAAGAGTTAAAGCATGAGGACCAAACACAAGGTTACTATAGATCTTCAGGTCGGAGGACTAATGATATGCACTAGCGTAAACAAAAGAACTAGCTACTATCGACTCGCAACTATGGCTATGTAATAGATTTTTCAATCAGTCTTAGTGCATTGTTCTCTAACAAGTAACAAGTACTTGTTATGACAAGTACTTGTTGACATGCACTTGTATCTTATATAGTTGCTAATAAAATGGAGCAATCGCCAACTCTTGAATTTATGCATCATTAGTGCAAGTTTATCTACATCTTAGATGCCTCGTCTCTTAAGATCCTATAACTTAGAAGATTTAAAATCACGATCGTATGAGACTTATTCCATGATCACCAAACCAAGTCCCGTAGTCATAAGCGATCTAAGCACTTCATCCAAATGCTAGTGAAGTGAAATAAATCATGAGATGAAGATGACCATATAAAGAGTATCATTTAATCAATATTGTTTTATAAGGAAGTAGATTTGACAAAGCTATTCTTGTTGGCTTGTAGGGCACTATTCCAATAAGATGGAGTTAAAGGTTATTGCTTGTGTTATACTGATGACAAGGGCTCCAAGGTCATTATCACCTAATCAACAGCAAGAAATTAATTCACTACAAAACTATCGTTTGGCTCCCAATAAAGAAAGGAGGTAGATCAAAAGGGCTCCAAGGTAATTATCACCTAATTAGCAGTAAGAAATTAATTTGCTATAAAACTATCGTTTGGTGCACAATAAAGAAAGGAGGTAGATCAAATCACCATAACAATTTGTATATTTAGATTTGGTTGCTTATGCTTTGAGTTCATTCGAGAAGTTAGTAGGAGATGATCCCATCAAATAAAGAGGTCATTTCTTATCTAGATTATGATAAATAGATAGGTGCTATGAGTGAAGAGATAGAATTTTTGCATAAGAATAGCACATGAGAGTTAACTGATGTGCCTGAAGGGCAAAATATTATTGGATACAAATGAATCTACATGAGAAAAGAAGGAATCCCTAAGGTTGAGGATTCTCACTATAAGGCATAATTGTTACTAAGAATTTTATGTAGAGAGAGGGAGTTAACTTTTATGAAGTGTTCTCCCTAGTTGCAAGGCATACCTCCATTCACATGTTACTAACTATGGTAGCTTTATTTGATATGAAACTTAAGCAAATGGATGTGAAAATGACATTTTTGCATGGTTAGTTGGAGGAACAAATTTTCATGAGCCAACTAAAGAGATTCATTATTTTTCGAAAGGAAAATCACACATGCCTTTTGAAGAGGACTTTGTATGACTTAAAGCAGTCTCCCAGGTAATGGTATAAGAGATTTGATGCATTTATTACTAAGATTGGGTGCACTAGAAGTATTTATGACTTTTGAGTATATCATAACTAGTTTATTTGTTTCTTTATGTTGATGATATATTGATTGGCTCTAGAAACATGTATGAAATTAATGCATTAAAAGCTCAGTTAAGTGAAGAATTTGAGATGAAGGATTTGGATACTACAAAGAGGATATTTGGCATAGAGATTGTCTAAGATAAATACTCTGGGGTGTCGTACTTATTTTAGCAAAAATATATTGAGAAAGTACTAGAGCGGTTTAGGATGGATAAGTCCAAGTCAGTTAGTATGCCACTCGCAGCTCATTTCAGGCTCTCATTTGATATATCACCAAGAACTAAGGAGGAGGTGGAGCATATGTCAAAATGTACCATATGCTAGTACAATTGGTAATTTGATGTACACTATGGTGTGCACTAAGCTAGATATTTCACATGCTATTAGTATTGTCAGTAGGTACATACACAAGCTAGGGAAGACACATTGGTAGCAATGAAATGGATTATAAGGTATCTAAGAGGCTCTATGGATAGCTGTTTAATGTATAGTTAACTGAATTCTATTGTTAGACTTGTTGGCTATGTGGATGCGGGTCATGCTAGAGATTTAGACAATAGAAGGTCTGTGATAAGCTATGAGTTTTGTGTTTCAAGTAGTATTGTTAGCTAATAAAAGGCAACTTTGCAGTTGCTGAGTACATGACTTTGGCTAAAGGCATGGAGGAAGACATTTGGCTAACGGGGCTGATTAATGATATGGGTATGAGTTCTAATATTACTAAAGTATTTTGTGATAGCCAGAGTGCCATACACTTGTCAAAGAATCAAACATTTCACAAGAGAACAAAACACATTGATGTGAAGTATCACTTTATCCAGTATATGGTATGTCAAGGAGTTATCTTAGTTGACAAGGTTGTGACTAAGGATAATCCAACAGATGTATTGACAAAAACTAGTCTAGGGATCAAATTCGAGCATTACTTAGATTTGATAAATATTTACAAACTTAAATAATTATGCTTTTGGTGGAGACAAAGATAATGGACAGAGAATTTCAAGTCAAGTTGGAGATTGTTGAGTGTGTCTTGAAATTCAAGTTGGAAATGATGAAAATAGCAAAAAATGGCAAAAATAGAGAGAAATAGAAAAAATGATGCAAATACAACGTGATGAGATGGAAACGATGCAAAAAGGATAGATATCTAGCAGTAGTAGGCACATTCGGAACAGCAACAACAGTGCTAGTCAAGCAAACATCTCCGTGCTTGAATGCGAAAGTTACTTTTTGTCTCAATAGAATGGCAAGCAATGTGTGCCCGGCAGCATAATGGAGGCCTAATGGGCTGTTTTTTGACCCAAACTTACCATTTTCAAAAAATAACCCTTTTCAAAGTAGTTCTAAACTATTTTATAGATTTTTCTCTCTAACGAAGGTTAGGACGAGGGTGTTGTGTGTTACCATGAGATTTGTGGGGACTTGAATTTGTACTTGGAACTAGATTTGAAATCAATAAAATTCATTTTTTTATCGGATGGAGTAGGTGCATCGCCAAACTACATTAAATCTAGTGTTCTTTCATGAAATTACTTTATGGGTGTTGTCTAATTATTATTTTTTGGTCTTTTTAGGTTACAACACTAGTTTCCACAAGCTCACCAAACAATAGAGATTGATTGCCACTTTATGCAAGAAAAGTCACTGTTAGATTCATTAAGGTTTTACCTATCTATAACACCCAGGTGACATATTTACAAAAACCATTACCTACTCCTTTACTAAATGTATTGCTCTCTAAAATGGTTGTCAATAATATTTATAGTCTATTTTGAGGGGGTGTATTTGATCAAGCAAGGCTCCTAGTATAGTTAGTTTCTCATAACAGCGTAATGAGTTAAATAACTAGCTAAGCTCAATTAGTTAGCTTGGTTGGTTGGTTGGTTAGCACAGTTTTCCCACTCTCTCAATCTATCTATATATATGTAACTATTTCGCATTACCAATTGCAATTTTTCAATTTATTGATCTTGTGTTCTACACACTCTTCTTTTCAGTAGATCTTTTTCTCCAATAATGATCATCTTTACCAATCAAATTACCAACATAGAGTGAAACAATCAAAATATGAGTTCCTTTATTTTGCATGTACATCACTGGCCCACTTTGTAATGCTATCTTAAATCTATGGAAATTTAGTAATGATCCAATAGAATTTGTAAACAGAAATTTTAGAAGTCATTGAAAGTCTGTTGGATTTCCAATTTCTTTTCTTCAAACATGATGAATTAATGTGCTTTTCTAAATATTTCCCCCAATCTTGATAATGAACTTCAAATTATTTGGCAATTTGTCAAATTAATCCACACCGTTGAAATAAATTACCACTAAATGCTGACCTATGAAAAGCGGCATAATGATAAGAGAAAGTTTATTATGTTGACTATTTCAAACAAATGAAAACATCTTAAATTTTAATAAATAGCACAAAATCAATTTTACTATGCATCTAATGAACAGGATAGGTAGATTTTACTTAATTTTATCAACATACACTATATTGAAAAGTTCCGGAAAAGGAAATCTAAAAATTAAAAAATAAAAAGAAAAAGAAAGCAAACCAAAATTAATGAAAAATATGTAATGATTAATGAGAATCTAGTCAACAAATGGTGCATTAAGATAGACTGAATGCATTAAAGTCCAAAAGTAATTGTCAATTTCTCTATATTTAATAATCACTCACGAAGTTTTTGATTTGCATCCTAGCTTGTGTGGGAATTAGAGCTGTAGATGGGTAGGATTTTACTCTACCTAAGCTCACAGTAGCGACATGTTACCTAGGCCTAATAAAAAGTTTTAAATGGGTATAGGTAGGATTTCTACCCATAAAATACCCATTTACCCTAAGTATTTTAGACTTGAATTTTATTAAAATCCAACCATCTATATTAATATAAAAATAAGAACTAATTTAATTTTATTAGATCCAAAAATTATGTGAGAAAAGCACCTCCACCACCGACTGACCAATCGCCTGTGCCCATCTCCACCGCTTTGCACCCATCTCCACTACTGTATATTTGCCGACGCCGCCTCCATTGCACATCTCCAAAATAGTGAAAAAACACCTTCGCTAGCACTTATCTCCATTGTTGAACATCCACCTATGCCCATCTTCACCACTGCAATCTACTGGAAGCCTTCACTAGCATCTATTGGTGTACCTCTACTAGGTTGTATTTTTGTGTGGCTATCTTTTCTGTTTTCCAATCAAACGTATAATCCTGATTTGTGAAAATCCCTCATTACGTATTTTTTCTTGAGAGTAATATTTTTTCTCTAGGAGTGAATGTTATGTTGAATTACTTTGACCATATATATGCCAACTATGAATTTAAAGTTTTCTCAAAGGAAAGTGATACACTTGTGAGTGTGATAGTTTTACCCAATTTTTCCAGCTATTGAACTTCATAGTATCTTCATGCAATTATGTCAGTAAGTTATGTTAAAGTTTTTTGTGCATGCAGAGCTAGGGAAATATTTGGAAAAGTTTTCTAAGTCAACTAGAGGTACACCATATTACCTAGTTTCTCTTAGTTTAGCAGGAGCATATATTCACAATTTAACTTTACCTTTTTAATCACATAAATTATCACTTGCAAGTTGCAGTATGATTTTTTTCTGCTATGGAACAAGAATATGATATTACTAATATTGTTAAGTTCCATAACTAGTAAATATTGCTCAAAAAACATAATCTCAAGGCGGCTTTCAATGTACGACTATGGTGTGTGTGGAAATCTAAGGTTGTGAGTTATAAGTTGTTCACTGTCTACTATTACTTGAAAGTGTCTAATATTTGGTGCAATGCTTGGGAAATCCTTTATCTGTATTTATTGAGAACTATTATGTTCTATTTTATATATCTTAATCAGTCAACTAACATTTGAAAGCCATTCCGAACTCTATTTGCTATTATAGCCCAAGTCGTGATTGAGTTCATTCTGGATAAGAGTTGGAAGTTATTAATATAGTCATGTTCTTTTATTTAGAAAGAAAATATGCATCTATTTGTATAAAGTGTTACAGGTTGAATATTATTAATTATGTCCTAGAATATGAGCAAGAGATCTTTAGTTCTTCTATCCCCATAATTTTTGTAAACTTATCTATCAGTGCAGTTAAGTTAATAATATTTTATTTTATGTAATTAGTAACAAACATTAAACTCAAGTTACATCTTATTAACTTAGTCTATTATCTTTTTGTAGATTTTGTAATGTCAACATTATATAACTATTCCAACCAATTAGTATCTCTCGATAGTGGTGATAATGAAGAAATGAGTACTGCACTTAGAGGTACGAAAAGAAAAAACTCAGTTGTATTGAAACATTTCACAAAGTGATATAGGGTAGTAAGCCCAGCCCAATAGTTGTCGACTCTAGAGTATGCTTCAAGGCCCACTTTATATTTGAAGCCCAACTACGCTCCTAGATCTAGTTGGGCCATCAAATATTGCCTTTGCAATAACTCAGGCTGAGCCACTCGACCATGACCTCTCAGTTAAGTGGATTGTCCTCAACCTTACCTTACGAAAAGCTTCAGGCTGTTTGTTCCTTTTAACTAGTTCTCTGGTTAATGACTTCCTAAGGTAGACCATCGTCAACCAAAGTGTTCATTCCAATACTGAATCGTATCTCTGCTATATTTAATGCCATGACAGTTAACGTGCCTTCACATTAATGGCATATGCCACCCTAGTATCGTCTCTACCACCAACTCTGTCAAGAGATGTACCTCCAAAGTACTATTCTCCCAAGAAGGTAGGAGGTGATGCCACCTAAAATAGTATAGGGATAAGAAATGACCTATAGCTCCTAAATAAGGACAAAAGCCCTCTATACATGATAGGGGCATCCTAGACATATCATCTACCTAGAGAAGACTATAAGTACCTCGTTGTGAGCCACCCTCTGAGTATGCCATTTTTACTATATACTCTTACTCTGCTGCTCAATTTCTATTCTCGACTAGTACTAACTTGAGCATCGGAGTGCCTTAGCCGAGGTGCCCTCAGCTAGTCTGACATTTGCTAGTGATTATAGATCTTAGCCCAAGAAGATTTCAGTATTGGATCATTTGACAACTCTAGTTGAATTAGCCCAAACACAACCTAATCTAGTAAAACAACTTTTAACGTCATCATTTTAGCGTCATCCGTGGGAACCCTTGAGATTGCAACTAAAAAAATTGTAAACACTAGCGAGCCATATCTAAGCGGGAGAAAAATAGAAGGACAACATTTTTTTCTCTCTTTTAGCCTCAAAAAGGGTCACATGCCCCGAGCCCTAGCACCCCAATGGAGTAAATAGTTACCCTGACCATGCCTTAGCTAATGCAACTGATAAGTGAACAAATCTCCACCTAAATTTCTACTCAGCTTTCTGTGGCACTGAATAGGCACACAATCACCTATCGCAGTTGGTAGTGCAACTTTGCAACTGCCATCTCTAGAAGAAAGGTCCCTTTGGGATAGCCGCGATTGCCTAGAGTCTAGATGCCCGCTAACCAAATGAAAAGCTAGCCCTAAGCACCTCCATGGAGAAAGGGGGCAACTAGAACCAAGGAAAAGATTTTTGATTCTATAGACCATTAAGATTAACCTAATTAAGCCCTACAGTGCGATTGGATCAAACGTTCAAGACTGGGCCAGCGTGTAGAGATTGACGAATCAGCAGATCATGTAGCTCGATCCATTTGAGCCCTACAACGTGATAGGGCCAAGTGTACAAAGCCCTAGTTTGACCACAACATGACCCATGCGATTGGGAGGAATGAGAAAAAGTTTCTCACCAAGTGCAGTAGCTGAACAGATGCCTCGATGAGATTTTTAGAAGAAATACTGAAAGGATGCCAAATCCCAAGGGCCCATATAGGTCTCAACATAAAAGAAGGTCGTCGTTTATATAGGAGATAATCAACGAGCGCATCACCATCAATGGAAAGGTCCTAATTGAACTCCCATGGTATGATGGCTCAATTGATCTCAATGAGCACCTAATGCAACTCAAGCACATGATATAACTACATAGACATAATAAGTACATACACACGTAGATGTTGGTTACTACTTTTTAGGGTATTGTGCTTGATTAGTTTGTCAAACTTAAACTAGTATCAATATACTCCTACGACTAGTTGTGTGACAAGTTTTTGCACTAGTTTGTCAGCCCACAAAAGGTGAAGCTCCCCTACTCCTATCTCTACATAAATGAAGTAGAATGAGAGGGAGTCTCTCTGTGACTTTGTTTACTAGGTTCAACAAAAGGTGCTGAAGATTGATAACCCCAAGATCGAGTACCTAATCGATATGCTATTCTTAGGACTCCAACATAAAGAATATACCAATACTTCAGTGTGAGAATGCCCATGGTTGATGGAAGAATTGCTTGACCTAATGGAGAGATCTATGACCCAGGAAAAAATGAACAAATTGAAATTTGACAACCCTGAGGTTGAGAAAAAGAAAAATAAAGAGAAAGATGATCAAAAGCAGAGGAAAGGTTTTCAATCTCCAATAAATGCTTCCATGATTACACTTTGCTGAACCATAGGAGAAAGAAGGTGATGTTCGCAATCAAGCACGATAACCTCACCAAAAAGCCAAGAAAGCTCACCGAGATTGAGTTAATGAAAAAATTAAAGAAATATTGCCACTTTTACAAGTAAAGAGGGCATGACACAGAAGATTACTTCAATATCCATAATGAAATTGAGAGGCTAATCAGACAAGGCCATCTCAAATAATATGTTGCTGAAGGTACTAGGATTAAAGAGGGCAGAACTGACCAGATTCCCCGTACAGAAAAGTTGGTTAGCCCAAGGAGAGATGATAAAGGAAAGAAATCTACCCAAAATAATTGCCCATCCATTCAAGGGGTATTTGACACGATTGCGGGATGTCCCATTAGAAAGGACTTGACATTGGTGATGACGCTGGCGTAGAAGAGGCTAAAGTCAACTGAAGCCTCCTCAGTTGAAACAACGTTCTATTTATCCACTAGTGCAGAGCCCATCTCCTTCATTGATGATGACCTAGCCCATCTTGAAGCAAAAAACATCGATCTTAAAACTGATTGTCCCATGGTGGTCTTTGTTGAGATTGCTAACTTTGAAGTTATGAAGGTTTTGGTTGACAATGGCAGCTCTGCCAGTATCATTTTTCTCTGAATACTGAAAAGGATAAACCTATGCTAGCTAAAATTTAAGCCCATGCATACCCCTCTGGTTGGACTTGGGGGGTCAAAAATCATATTAGAAGGCTCTATCAATCTCTCTACATCATGCGGGGAAATGCCTCATAGGAGGACACTGATGGTAAACTATCTAGTCATTAATGCTCCATTTGCTTATAATGTCATTATTGGTCGATTAGCTCTCAATGATTTATGAGCCATTAGTTCAACTTATTATATGAAAATCAAATTTATAACTCCAGTAAGCACAGGTGAGCTGCTATGCAACATTAAGTAACCCTAGCGATGTTGCACAATTTTGGTTAAGTTGAGTGAGTAGAAGACTCGACTGCAACTAATGACCTCAAGATACGCCTCTGTAGCAGAACTCAATAAGGGCTAGGCCAATAAGAAAAGAAAGTTGGAAGACACCAAAGTGGAGCCTTTTAGGGAGTTCAAAATGATTAAGTCGGAGCCTGGAAACCTCGACAAGACCACTAGGATCAAAACAGATATGAGCCCCCACATGGACTATCTCATGATTGATTTTCTACGGAGAAATATTGATGTCTTTACTTGAAAGGCATTCAACATCTAGGGAAATAACCCTAGTGTGATCATTCACCGCCTCAACATTAACCTCACATACAAGCCAGTCAAGTAGAATATGAGAACCTTCAATGTCGAGAAGAGCCAGATCATTAAGAAGGAGGTTCACAAACTTTTAGATACAAGCTATATTACATAAATTCAATATCCATCTTAGCTTTGTAATGTTGTACTCATCCCTAAGAATGAGAGACAATGGTGTATGTGTAACAATTTTACTAATTTGAATAAAGCTTGTCCTAATGATCTTTACCCCCTACCTTGTATAAATTTATTAGTAGATTCCATAGCTGGTTGTGAACTGTTGATTATGATGGATGCCTAACACGGGTATCACCAGATATTCATAGCCTTCGAGGACAAGGACAAAACCTTTTTCATGGTCCAGCTACGATATTTGCAAAATTATTCCTCATTAAACTGAGCTAGATTAAAATTGCGATCTTGTTGTTCATTATTATTAAGTCTTTAGGCTTAGGGAGAAGATTGAACATCATTCTCTAATTCACGCTGTATGTCCCTATTTGCCATGTTTTCTCTCAAACCTTATACTTGAATAATTTCCCACATATGATCCCAATTGATATGAACCATTTTACTTATGCAATAAGTTAAGATTGAACAAACCCTCATCCACACAAGGGAATCCTACAAAATATAACCAGTCAAGGTGGCTAGAAAAGGTTTCCAGTGAAAATAATCCAATTTAGTTGAAATAGAATGAATTATTGAATTATCTTTGTGTGCCTATCCTTTTTTGAAATAAAATTTATGATCTTTTGTGATGTTGTTCTTGGAGATAAACAAGTCATAGATTTCAGCTACAAATATGTGATTCAGTCCTACCTCTTTTCTTCAATCTTTACCATTTTGAATTTTGAAAATTAAAACATTACATAAGAATGTAGGATAACACATTTGGCACTCAGCTTAGCCTTTGGAGTAAGCCAAATTCCCTTCTAGATAGGCTAGCATTACCAGACTAGCCTTGCCTCCATCTTACCAGGTTAGTTTTGCTTCCACCTTACTAGGTTAGCCATGCCTTCAACCTACCAAGTTAGCTTTGCCTCCAGTTTACAATATTAGCTTATGTACCAAAAGTAAAGGTGGTCTGATGGAATTACTATTCCTCCTCCCTCTTTCATTAGGAAATTAAGGTGGCTAGCTTTTAATTTCACAATTAAAGTGACTTTTTAGTTTAATCCCAAGAAACATACATTATAGGTTTTCATTCTCTTTTACAATCTGACGACGCTGTTTAATTCTTTTATTGCAACATGTGTATTGTTATTTACCTTTGAAATTCACTCATTTCCTCTCTCTCTCTCTCTCTCTCTCTCTCATCAAAGTTATTTGGACCTTTCTTAATGAGTTTTTCTCCACGTCTATCCCATTTTCCTTTTTAGTCTCACAGGTTATTCTCGAAAGGCTTCCTTTCCCTTTCCATTTATAGGTTCTTCTCTCTCACTTTGCTTTTAATTTTTGTTTTTGCAACAAAAACTCTCTGTGTTTTCTAATATATATTGAAGGCAAATCATTTTTCAAGCTGAGCAATTATGGGGGATGAAGATTTGAGCAATTTTATTATAAGTTTCAATTAAGTGAGTTTGAAGTCAATCAAGAGAGTGTGTTGAAGGAAGTTTTTAGGATTTTTGAGGATCATGCAATCCACATACCTAACCCTAAGGATCATCCTCAATGTTCTTTTCCTAATTTCATGAACTTCCATATTAAACAACTTAGGTGGGTCTTAGGTTTCCCCTTTTATGCTGACATTTCTTATGTTTATAGGATTCTTCTTTTCCAATTCACTCTTCTTTATGTATTTCAAAAAATTATTTCATGAGTTTAGTATTATCTTCTTATATATGTGTGTTATAAGGTTTAGGAATTATAGAAAGTAGGTCATTTATGATGGTATGTGTTGGGAATATGTTGTAGAAACAAAGTTAGATCTCTCTCTATAAAAAGAAGAAAAAGATAAGAAAATGATGAAATCTCTTTACAATCTAAAAAGTTAACAGTAATGGTACTCAAACCTCTAGTTATTATAAATATAAAAGCAGCAAATCAAGATTATTACAAATTAAATATTTAACTAGAAATTAGATAAAAATAGAGAGAAAGATGACTTTAAAAGCAGTTACTTGTATATGCAAGTATAGACATCTTTATGATGCTATGTGTTGGGGGAATATTCTTTTACACATAACTTTTTGGTACTTGATTAATTGAACTTGTGTTGCCTTAAGCTTTGCTTCTATTTCTTGCACCTTCAACCTTAGTTCAATGTTTAATATTGTCAAATCGATAGCCATTTGCTACATATTTTCATTTTTGATCTTTAGGCTTTTTTTGACAACTTCCAAGTGCTTGGTTCTTCCATTTTTTGTTCTAAAAGCTTTATCATTGACCACCTAATCTTGTAACACCCCAAATTTTAGATCTCTAAATCTAAAGTTAATGTTTCAGTAACATAAAATACAAGTTCCATAAATTGGATTTTGATTAATTTTGAGTTAAATTTTAGTTCAATATTATAGATAACATTAACAATTGAGGAAGTTAATCATAAACGAGAAAAGGGCATTACTGTCCAAAATTATAAAATTCATATGCTAATGCGGGAAAGCTAAAATTTTAAGTACTACAAAATAATTAAGTTAAGACCTCATTGCCCATAATTAAGAGTGCTAGGGTGTTAATGAGCAATAATGAAACCTTCAAGGACTAAATCAAAGCTTAGAGGTAAAAATAATGGCAATTAAAATCTAGAAAGATCTAAACAATGGTGGTGAATATATTTTGGGGTCAAATTAAAATTCACAAAACCTACCCAACTCTACCCCAAACCATAAATGATTTAAAATTAACTACAAAATCGAAAGCTAATGTTGTAGTTAGCGTCCCTTAGTTGAGGTGATCAAAACCATATAAAAAACACCAAAAAATGACCAAACATATCGTTAGAAATAAGGCGATGATGGTGCATGATGGTGATGGTGATTTTGCCACTTTCAACGATGGAATGGGGCCGGGATAAGTGGGGTTTTGGTTGGAATTTGATAGGTAAGCTCATGGTATCTCCAACTTGGAGTTTTGACTAGTGGTGATAAAGGAATTAGGGTAGTGGTAATGCAGTAGCACTAACCAATGTGCCAGCAATGGAATCAAAAATCCACTAAGGCATTTAGTTCATCTTGATGAAGCACATCTACTAATGGTGTTGGTTCCTACATTCAGCAACAAATGGTAGCATTTCAACAGCTTTTGGACAGTTATCTAAAATTCAATCTTAGATTCGATAAGGCTAGTTTAGGGCTGTGATTTGGATTCTTGTTTGCCGAATTCAGATAAATTTTGTACCGAACATTAACTTGATTGGATTTTGTGATTTTAGTTAAATGCTTGATTCAATCAAGGTTAATAACTTATAATTCGACCTAAGTTGGGTGTTAATTTTGCAAGTGGTACTAGGAATTGAGTATAAGATCTAAAATTAATAAAATAAGAAACATTGATTTAAACTTACATTCTTAAGACCTATCAATTGACGTATCATGGGAAAGGTAGGGTGAGTCAATTTAAGTATGTAAAAGATATTAACGCGTTTAAAGCTTTAGATAATAATTAAAAGAAAGGATAATTGGGCCCAACCAAGTAAAGTTGTGTGATACTAGAACTAGCTACCATGTATCTAGGAGACTAAGGTTTTTTAGGATTTGATATCACTGGACTTGAATTTTTTAACAACAAATACCTGCTGACTATTGGGACCTTAAATGAAACCTTAATAATATCGTGAGCTAAAGGTAATCATATTAATAATCTCTTTATGAACTCATTAGGTTAAGAACCATTACCTTTAATTATATAAAGGTGAAATAAAGATTAAAGGAATATGTTAGGATAACTTTAAAGGTTGATAAAGACACTAACTATATTTATATTTAAGATTTAGAGAAATAATGTGAAGCTGACTCAGGTTACCTTGTGTCAGTTCCTGAATTGGCTAGAGAATAAGGATGCAAGTGATCTAAATAGCTAAGAAAATCCTCCTGCACTTATCGAGTGAGTTTGTACTTAGTAGTATAAGATTTTTTTGTTGGGGAAAAAATATATGTATTTTTTAATATATCATTGTTACTTAATCCTTTCTATGTTGAGATTCAGCAATTGTTGTTTGTTCATTCTATGTTATTTTTCGACACTTGTGTTGCATTTAACAATTTGTCCAAATTATTCTTCTTTGCTTGCATTTCTTGAGCCATTATTATTTAATTTTCAACTTTGATATGTATTGGTAAATACATCATTACTCTTTGACGCTTTCTTTGTTAAAGATTGTTGTTCACCTATGCTATATTGACCTTCGACTCTTATGTTGATCTTGATAGTCTATTTGAACTTCTTTTCTTCTTTGCCTATATTTTTTAAGCTATTGTTATTTGAATTTCCAACCTATCTTGTGACGTTAGATTCCTAAACTGAATGATTAATCTAATTTATATTCATATGAGTTTTGAAAAAGTAAATGGTTTGTGAAATTTACCACACATCGCCAATTTACACTAATTATGGTTCCTCTTTAATCTTAGTTTATGTTGATGTACCTAAAATTAGCTATTGTGTTGAGGAAATTGAAAGAGGAATTTCGAAATGTATTTTTCTATCATCACCTCAGCTATTACCTTGAAATAATTGACTGATTAGCTATTCATTTATCATGGCAAGTTATGTTATTTATACTACTATTGGGCATATTATACTGCGACTACACAGGTCTATTGATACACTTGGGGTTAGGCTGTAGGATTGATTCCAAAAGATGATCAAGTGTAACAGACTGACAGTGGCAAGTCTTCAATGGTACCTTACTATTATTATCCTATTTGATAGCCAGTATGAGGTAATTGTCTATGAGTTAGATAAGGCATGTGGCCAGCCTGCCGATACATCAATACTTTATTAAGCCAGTCACTCGAGACTTGGAGGGATAAGAAATTCTGTGTTTTCGAAAGTGAAAAGACAAGTTAGGAGAACCAACAACAGCATGGTTGCGAAAGTGTTACTGATATATTATCAATTAATTTATCTAGCCAGTTATATTCCTTTGCATGTGTAATACCTCACATATCTACTACAGCCATGATTATTCTTTATTGATTCAGTGCCTATTTATCATTACCTTTTATTATATACTTGTGTTTCTCTTCATTAATAACTCGCTAAGTCATTCAAACTTATAGTTTTTGTATTGTTTACTTCTGTTCTTTATCCCAGATAAAAAAGAGTGATGAAGATAGACTAAACCATATGACACGTGAGGTAATAAACCCAATTATTATGTAGATATACAGATTGTATTAGTTGAATTATTGACATAGATAGGATGATTAGGTTGCAAGTGCCGAGTATGATCTATGATATTTTGGTAATAAGTTAAACTATTGATGGATATCACTTGTGGAAGTTGGATATTCTAAGTTTTGAAAGATTTATTTATTTTTTATCCAGAGAACTTGTGGTATAAAATGAATAACACCTCGGCCGAGCATGCACCTCCTAGTCGGGGCACTACAAATCTGCTTTCCTTTCTTACAAATTCTAGTTCTAGCCACTTCATAATTTGCATCTTTATTCTTTTTGTAACAAAGTTTTCAAAATTAAGTAAAAGAAAAAGATACTAACACCATAAAAATTTTAAATTAAAAAAAGTAATTTTTATATTCCAATTTTGGCTATCTGCAAATTTTCGTTTGGGTTGTTTGGAGTCTAAGGTGATTGTAAAAGTGTGGTTTGTTTTACCCACACAATTGATTGTTGAAAAATTAATCACATAAAATGTTGATTGATGGCATGAAAATACTAAAAGTTTGTGAATTTGAAGAACAGCTACTCGATGTCTTAAGATTTGAATTAAAATTGTAGCAAAAGTAATATATAAATAAAGAGAAATGTTGGAATTTAAGGATGCAAAATACTAGATTTTGAGTGCAAAATATTGAACTTTGTGAGACAAATTTTTGGAATTTTAATCAAGAGACTAAACAAGTTATGACCCTTATATAAGAGGAAAAATGGCAATTTTTGTCTCCCCCCTTAAAAAAAAAACCACAAATAGTTATAAAGCCGTTGGAATAGCAACATACTACGACATCAGCATGCTCCAATGGAAAAACATGAAAGAAACAAAATGTAACAAAACCAAAGTGCCATGAAAGAATGCAAAATGACGGACAAGAGATCAGTTAACAGAAAATGTAAAGAAATGATTGGAGAGTGAAAATGTGGTTAATTTTTATACTTATCCTACTTGCGCTTACTCTTTGATTATAGAATTTATTCTATATGTGTCTCAATATCATTTAATTTATAATTATGACATAATTATATTTTTAAACTAAACTTATATTTTCATATTATAATTCTTCTCCCTAAAAAATTTGCTCTCAATCACTCAGAGTAATCCGTCAGCTAAGGCAAGTGGAAATTGCTTTGATCCTTCCATAGTCAACCGAGTGCTAGGACCCGTTCACGGTCAGAAAACACCTAAAACTAATACGCTGTGGGAAGCCTACGGGCGAGCTTGAAATCTGTTGCTGATCAAAACTTTCACCATACAATGCAATATTAGTCCACCATCTTGACCAATATATTATTCAGTAGTACTTACATACGTATTATCTCTACCAGTAAAGTCTCTATTAATATATTCTATGTTGTATCTATATCTATTATTATTAGCATAATAATATTATCTGAATATATATATATATATATATATCTACTACCAGTGTTAGTAAGAGTTGTGTTATCATTAGTTCCTCAAATTTTTAATGATACCTATTAATTATGGGCATAATCTATAGCTATTAAATATCTAAAAATTAGGACATAATCAACTTTACTTGAAAAGGCACCAGCCTTTTGTTTTATGATTCATTAGAACCAAGTTTAGCAGTTCTCTTTGAATTCTTCGTCTAATGATTGCTATGGTATGCTTTCACGTCTTGCTGTAGTACTATATACATGTATTCACTTCTACATATTCATGTCTTGTGCACGTTTGTCATGCAAATTAGTTTGTAGCTCCTCAACTTGACTCATCATCGTCTTTGAGTTAATTTTTTTAGTTTGAATTTCATTCTATTTAATTCCAAATTTATTTTGATATTTTTACCTCCATATGCCAATTTCATTCTATTTTGAAAAAAAATTTCTAATTCATATTGAAACACAAAAATTATATTAAAAATTATTTATAATTATTAATTGAATATCATGTAATTAAAAATAAATCTCCGGATCCTCATGAAAATGTTAATTATTTTTTAATAGTTTATGAAATTGGAACCCAAGCCTATAGCCCGGTAAATTTTTTGTAGTGAATTTATGCCCTTTGTTCACTACAAGAAAATATGCTTTTTGCTAATATTTTTACTTCACTAAAAAATAATGTAGTAAAAAAGAACAATTTGCTATGATTTTTCTCTTGCAGTATAAAATTTCAAAGGGATGGTAAAAGTCATATTAAATACTACGCTTCATCTTATCATAGTAAAAAATATACTTATTTACGATAATCTTTGTATGAGGTTAATAACATTATACATTTACTACAATTTTACTTAAATCGTAACCAAAAGTTAATGAATTAACCATACCTTTTCATTAATTGTGATGTAAAAATAATGAAACTTGTGAAATTTTGAAGGCAAAGATTAAAATCTTAGATCAATTTTTTTTTCACTAGAAAAGAAGAAAAATATGTTGGAAGTAATGCTTAAAAAATAATATTCAAGGTAAATTAAAAAATTACTTCCAATTTCTATTCAAACTTGAGCTTGATATCAATTTAAAAAATTTGTTAATTAGGTGTTAGCAACCTTGTTTTCTTTAATTAGGGTTCACCAATTTTTTCATAAATTAATTTATTTGTTTAAGATTGACATCAGAAGAACTAATTAAATGGGTTTCTCTAATTTGTTTGAAGTATTGAGCTTCACCAAAATTTTAGTGAATTGATCAATTGGCATTATTTAAGAATTGAATTTCATCAAATTTTTAGTAAATTGGTGAATTAGGCTTTAAATTAATTTAATTGGTTAATTTGGCTTCTTGGATGTTTGGTTAAGAATTGTTTTTCCACAAATATTTTAATGAATTGATGAATTAGAATTTATTTAAGAATTGAACTTTACCAATGTTTTAATGAATTGAGGAATTCGGCATTGTTTAAGAATTGTTCTTTCTTAATTTAAAGGAGGGAGAATTGCAAATAACTCCTCCATGATGATTAAAATAGGCAAAGAAACCCCTATAAAAAATGTATAAAAAAAGCACCTTATGATTTCTAAAATCATGCCAAAAACCCCTTCAAGACAATGAGTAAGTTGCATGACCTTATACTGCAAGTGTTGAAGGTTTTTTATGTACAAAAATACCACAATGCCCTCAACTACATCATCCATCAATTTGGCAAATGATTGCTTAGATACTCTTTTTCACATTGGATAGTGATATTTATATTAAGTTATCGATGGACTTCGACCCACTTAGGTTTGGAGTGTACATCTCAATGGACTTAATATATTCAACTTCCTGGCCCTTTTCTTATTTATTTATTTAATTGGGCTTTTTATTTGCTTTTTTCATTTCTAAAATGAGATTAGGGTTGTCAACTGGTCGGATTTGAATTGAATTTGTCATATTCGAATCCGATTATCAAAATACATATATGAATTCGACTCGAAATCCTATAGGATCTTTATTACTTAGTGCCATATTCGAATCTGATGGATATCCGAAATTCGATTTAAAAAAATCCAACCCAATTTATATTTTTTCTTTTTTGTCTTTTAAATTTTATAAAAATATTGTATTTATAAAGTAAATATATGTTATATTTGAATTTTTAATAATTTTTTATTATACATTAATCCATAAGTTAAATTTTTTAACATTAAATTTCTATTTCACATTATATTAATGCATAGATAAACTATTATATATTATTATATTTGACATTTTATTATATCCCTATTACTTTTTAGGTTAAAAACTCAGTATTAATAGTATAATATAAACATTAATATAGATAGTAGGTAAATATAATATATATAGATTTTATTTTAAAATCTTTATTAATAGCATATATTAGAGTATTAATTTAATAAAAAATATTAAAGTTCGGATTCAAATATTTGACAGATCAAATTGCTTAATTCCATATCCAATCCACTTATTTTGAATTATGAATATTTAGAATTGGATCTGATCTATCGGATATTTTAATCGAATTCAAATTAAAATCTAATCCGTTGACAATCCTAAATGAGATTATGTCATACGTAACAAATTTACAGCAGCTCATGTCATCCTCTTGTCTACCCATGCTAGCTCATATCGACTTGCCTTTGGTGGGTACACACAAAAATCTGCTCCATCGTCGGGGGTCTTTACAACTCCTTAGCTTACATATAGAACATGAATTAACATAATTGTATTACATACACATTACTAAACTACAGTAACTAAAAGGAAAAAATTTGGCAAAGTCTCTGCTAAAATCAATCTTTGTCAAAAAAACCACAAGCTCAACAACCAAACAAACAATGATACATTATCATTTAGGAAGGGCACCAACCCTTTCCCATAAACCAAATATATGAAAAAACAAATGGGCACCAACCCTTCTCCATCAACCATGTCATGCAAACATTATAAACATAAGTCAAAGCAACAAACATTTCAAAAATAGACTAAGTTTACTAAAGACTAAAAGTTGTGAAACTTAAATGCTCAACATGTGTCCATCGTGAAGGGCTTCACCATCAGCTAATTTGGGACATTAACCACCCTATGGTAAGGTTTTAGCTTGGGATAAGTTAAAACATACATCAGATCACCACTCCCCAAAGGCAAATAACTTGACACCAGAATTTTCTAAACCAAGATATTGATTAATTTTGGCCACAGTTAGAGTGATAGGAACACCCAAAATAGAAGAGTGAAGAATAAGAGAGTTTGTTACTAGGTCTTCATCAAAGGTGAGATTGGTGTAGAATAATTTAACTAGAAATGGGTAAGTGAGTTCGTCAATACTCATCACCTTCTTCAAACTAAGATGGTCGACTATGTCAAACACTGGTGATGGTAGAATTTCATAGAGGTTAACTGCATGATTTCAGTTGATATTCCTGTTCTTGATGATTTTGGCTGATATTCCTGTTCTTGATGATTTTGGTTGATATTCCTGTTCTTGATGTGGGAAGTGAAAGCTTCATAATAGTGTGAAATAGGAAATTTTAGAATACTGAGAACTGAATTGAAATCCCAGTTGTTGAATTGAGAGTCAATAAACTCCGTTGGGTTGAAAGGATTTGGTAATGGTGAGCAATTTGGATAGCAATGAAGAAGGCTATTAGTAGCATGGAAGTGAGAGGGTGTGTCACCATCAGAGGAGAGGGTATGGTCAGAGGAGAGTGCATGTGTAGATTTTGATGGAAAATGGGCAGAAGATGGTGGAGACCATTCAGATGGTAGTGTAGAATAGTGTGTTGTGGTGAAGAGCGTTCAAATGGTTTTGGAGATTGTTTTGACTTAGTATTAGAAAGAATAAGACAACGACAATGGGAGGGTTCCATGTCTGGTGGCAAGACTAGAAGACACATTGCTTTATGGAGTTGGCAATGGAAGGATGGTGGAGACATGATGGTTGAGAGATATTGAAGGAGGAAAAGAAAACTTTGATGAAATATGATTTTCTTTTTGGAGAAAGGAAGTAGCTTTTTGGGAATGAAAAGAGTCATATATACAGAAATTTAATTTATGTTGAGAAGAGTAAAGGAAATTTGAATTTTTTGTAGAAGGAAATTAATGTGATGCTAGAGAAAAAAAGGAAAGATTTGAGAATTTTAGGAGAGTAAATTTAAACATACCATCTTGATACACAAATTATGCAGGAAAATTTTTAATACCTAATTTCTCTTTGGGAAAATAGAATCTTTCCTCATCAAGTGGTTTTGTAAATATGTCGGCAAGTTGATTTCTGATGTCCACATAGTTTATACAAATATGTCCATTAGCAACATGATCCTTAATAAAATGATGCCTAATTTCTATGTGCTTGGTGCATAAGTGGTGTATAGGATTCTTTGTGAGACTAATTGCACTAGTATTATCACAATTAATAGTAATACATGAGAAATTAAGACCAAAATCACTGAGTGTTTGTTTCATCTATATTACCTATGTGCAACAATTCCTTAGAGCTATGTATTATGCTTCTGTGGTGGATAGATCAACCACATTTTACTTTTTGCTACACCAACTTACTAAGCATTGGCCGAGAATTTGGTCAGTTTCAATGGTGCTTTTGTGATCGATTTTACACCTTGCATAATCAGCATCAGAAAATCTAGTAAGAGTAAAAGAGTTTGACCGAGGACATAAGAGACCTAGTTAAAGAGATCCTTTTAGATATTGAAGAATTCTTTGCATAACTTTAAGGTGTGATTCTTTTGGATTTCCATGAAATTGAGCACAAAGACTAAAAGAAAATAGTATAGTAGACTTCCTTGAAATTGAGCACAAAGACTGAAAGAAAATAGTATAGCAGACTTCTAATGACCCCTTAGTACAAGGTTTCATCTTTGCTGTTCTTAAATAGATCTTGTTAAGTGCCATTGGAACTATTGTTTCCTTACAATCCTCCATTTGGAGCTTTTTCAGTAATTCTCTAGTGTACTTTTCTTGACAAATAAACATTTATTGAGGAGTTTATTTAATTTGGAGACCAAGAAAATAATTGAGATGTCCCACAAGATTCATTTCAAATTCAGTTTGCATGCATGTAACAAAGTTTTTACATAAGTCAATTTTTTTTCCTCCCAAAAATGATATCATCTACATAAATTTATACTAACAAAATGTTAATTTAAGAGTTTTTTGTGAAGAAAGTAGTGTTAATAGCCACCATATAAAATCCTTTTGATTAAAGAAAGTTACTTAGATGTTCATACTAGGCTCTATGAGCTTGCTTTAGACCATAGAGAGCTTTTGAGAGTTTGAAAATGTGATTTGGAAAAGAGGAATTTTTGAAACCGGGTGACTATTCAACAAAGAATTCCTCTTTTATGAATCTATTTAAGAAAGCACTCTTTACATCCATTATAAAAATGAGTAAAATTTTTATGAGATGCATAAGTTAAAAGCATGTGAATGGATTCAAGTCGTGCAACAGGAGCATATATTTTGTCGTAGTCAATATCATCCAGTTGAAAGTATCCCTTGGCAACTAGTCTTGCCTTATTTTTTATAACATTACCTTTGTCATTCAGTTTGTTGCAAAATACCCACTTAGTTCCAATTGAGGTGTATCTTGAGGGTCTTTAGACTAAGTCCCAAACTTTATTTTTGTCAAACTATGACAATTCATCCTTCAAGGCTATAACCTAAGATTCATCATTTAAAACTTCTTTAATGCTTTTGGCTTCTGTAAGAGAAAGGAATACAACATTGGTAGCATTAGAGGATTTCTTTTTTGCACTAGATCTTGTGGTAATTCTTGCTTGGGGATCTCCAATTATGTTGTTGCTTGGATGACTGGAGAAGTGCTTGAATATTCTCAATTTTTAATCACCAAGGTTGTTGGAACTTCTAGTCATATCATCTGTTAGAGGATTACTCCATTTTGAGATCTTAGGGTCCTTACTTTGTTGAATAACTTCAATGACTTGTTCAACTCCTACGCATTCAATGCTCAAAGTTTCCTTGGTAGCTAGAGGGTTAGTTTCATCAAATACCACGTGAATGGTTTCTTGAATTACTTATTTTCGTTTATTAAAAACTCTATATGCTTTTATATGAATTGAGTATCCAACAAAGATTCCCTTATCAAACTTTGAATCAAATTTACCTCGTGGGTCTTTGTCATTGAAAATGTGACACTTGCATCCAAGAACTTGAAAGTAAGAAATGTTTGGAGCTTTTTCATTCCATAGTTCACAAGGTGTCTTTTGGATGAAAGGTTTGAGGAAGACTCTATTGATCATATAGCATGTTGTGTTGTTTGCTTCTCCCTAGAAGGTATTTGGAAGATTGTAATCCTTTAGCATTGATCGATCCATCTCCTGAAGCACCTTGTTTTTTCTCACAACTACCCTATTTTGTTGAGGTGTTCTAAGGGCAAAAAGTTATGAGCATAACCAAATTTATCACAAAAATTATTGAAATCCAAATTCTCAAATTCCAGTCCATGATGATTTCGTATAGACTTAATGGTATGACCTTTTTCATTTTTTATTCTCTTAGTAAGAGGAATAAAAGACTTTAATGCATTATTTTTGTGAGACAAAAATCATACCTAGGTTAAGCATGAGAAATCATCCACAATTACAAGCACATATTTGCTACCACTAAGTGTTTGACTTTGCATGGGACTAAAAAGATCAAGTTGCATAAGATCAAGTGGTTTTGAAGAAGAAATATTATTTATAGGCTTGAAAGGAGTCTTTATCTATTTTTCTTTAACATAAGCATCACAAACTTTATTTTTATTAAAATTCAAATTTGGAATGCCTTTAACAAGACCCTTTTTAACAATATGGTTTAACAAATTCATGTTTACATGTCTTAAATGTCTATGCCATGTCCAACTAGGATCTTCTGATATAATGAGACATTCTACATTCTACATTTTGATTAATGAGATCACTTAAACTGATGCAATATATGTTCCTATCTCTAATGGCAGTGAATACAGTTTCATCATTTTTTGACACAATACAGAGTGAAGGTTCAAGGTGTACCTAATAGCCACTGTCACATAGTTTGCTAATACTTAGTAGATTGTGTTTTGGCCTTTTACCAGCTAGACATTTTCAATGCAAGTTCTAGAGTTTTTGCCAACGGTATCTTTTCTAATGATTTTACCTTTGGTGTTATCTGCAAATAAAATATTTCCTCTATCGAATTGCTGTAGATCTGAGAAAAATGACCTATCTCCTATCATATGTTTGGAACATCCACTGTCCAAATACCATTTTTTGCTTGTTTTCTTCATTAGTTTCTGCATTACAGATATTTAATTGTTTAGGTACCAACTTATTGATGGGTCTTGGTTTGTTAGTCTTTTTAATCCACGCATATTTTTCTCCAATGTGTCTTTTTATTGGACATTTATAGGACAAGTGACTAGTATGAGTGTACGTGTGGCAAACCTTAAGTTTTCAAGAGTTCTATCTATGAGAGGCATTTTCCCTTTCAATTTCCTCTTTAGTGAATAATTATCTTCTAGAAGGATGTCCACTTGCTTTTCTAATTCTTTATTCTTTTGGATTACTCTATTAATTTCATCTGATCCTTTTTTTACGATATTGCTATAGACATGAATAATCTATGTTTTTTCACTAATAGTCTTCTACAATTGTTCCTTAAGAGAGTTTAGTTCTATTTCCAACTTGGTTAACTGATTATGACACTCAGCATATATGTTCAATGAACTAGTACTTTCATGGTCAAATTCAAAACTTTTAGAATGAAACATATAATTAAAGTTTACCTGCTTGTCTGCCATTAGACAATTATCTTTAGCATCAAATTAATCTAAATCAGAATCATCCCATGTGATTGTCATTACTCTAGGTCTGGAACTTCTGTCAGGTTTAGGACTTCTTTTCAACTTTAGGTAGTCGGGTCTTTTGTGACCCACTTCATGATACTCAGGGTATATGATTTGTTTTGGTTTCTAAGACTCATTTCTTTTGTAGGTAGATCTTTTTTTGAATTTCCCTTTTGCTTAAGTTAGTTGCCTCAGACGCCTAGTGACCATTTCAATTTCCTCATTTATGCTTTCTTCATCAAGGTCTCCCAAGTCATCATTCCAGTCTTCATTTTTAGCATTGAAAGCTATGTTTTTCTTGCTTTTACCTTTGGAACTTTCTTCCTTACTCCAAAAAGTTATTTCATGTGATGTGAGGGACCCAATGAGTTCACCTATTGTCATCTTTTTCAGATTTTTTGCTTTATGAATAGCTGTCACTTTCAAATTCCATTATTTAGGTAGAGGGTGTAGGATTTTTCTGACTTGTTCACTTTCTGAGATGATTTTTCCCAAAGCAAACATTGGGTTCACAATTTCCATAAAGCATGTGTACATTTGGCTTATTGTTTCTCCTGTTTTCATTAAAACATTTCAAATTGGTGAGTAAGGAGAGCAATTTGTTCTAGTTTTACTTAAGAGGTTCCTTCATGGGTAACCTACAACATGTCCCACATTTTTTTTGCTGAGGAGCAAATACTAATGTGATTGTATTCTTCTTTGACAAGAGCACAAGACAAGATATTTTTTTCCTTTTTTGAAAGAATTTTCTTGTCTTCCATCGTAAGTTCCAATCTACCTTTTGGAGATATATCAGAATTCATTGGAATAAAGGGCCTATCTATGACAACGCTCCAAAGATCATAGTCTAGGGTGATGAAGAACTCTTGAATTCTATTTTTCCACATAGAATAGTTTTTTCCATCAAACAAGGGTGGAGGAATGTGAGATTGTTCTTCTGCATGAATATCAAAACTAGAGATAGCTATTAGAGAGAAATCAACCTAGCTCGAATGCCAATTGAAAGTTTATATGGTTCCAAAAGGATAAAGAACTCAAGATGAATTAGATATGATATAAGTATACTAAACTAGAACTTCTAGTCAAGACTAATTCCAGAGATAATAAAAATAATCAACGCAGTAAATAAAAAAGACAAAGGATTTATAGTGATTTGACAAGTCTCTTCCACTACCTAAGGCAAAGGACTTAGTATTTTAGACTTGTACTTAGATTAGAAATAATAAATATAGATTACAAAGTACCAGTTGCCTGGAACCAGGGTACTGAATCAACAGTATAAGTTGATCAAAGGATGCAGACACTCTAACTAAGTCTCCAAGATGTTCCAGAGCACTCACTCAACTTTTCACTAGCAATATGCTTAAAAGTATATTGTGAGAATGCTTGCTTATTGCTAGACTTCTGTTACAATAAATAACCTTTATCATTTCCAAGTATACAATGATAGAATGATAGCCTTAGATTTTGTATATTTCCTTTTATGCACTGATAGCTGTCTTTTTCCAATGGCATGTTCCTTAATTGATGCAACAGCTACTTTCCAAATCATGATAGGCTAAATATGGGAAAGGTCGCATACAATGGCCATAATCAAAATATTCTTAATGTGAATTCTAATAAAAAAATTATTAAAATTATTGAAATCCTTCGGCGGATGCAATGCACCAAGCAAGATATCTCCTAGAAACAACCAAGGAGAACTAAAAATCTCCACCTTAGTTCGTTGTTAAATTGTTCAAATTTTCTCATAGCCAAATTAAAAATAAATTATTGAAATTTAATAAAATTAATTATTAAGGTAAGGTAAATTAAAATTAAGTTTGTAATATGCTTTTAATATGTAAATAAGAATTTCAAATTGAAAGTAGGGAGTTTAATGACACTGAAAAATGGGACTCTGAGGATTCAAAAGTAAAAAATAAATAAAATGGCCTAACTAAATAAGAAGGAAAGGGCCAATGAGCCAACAAATTAAGACCACAAAAATGGAGTCGAAATCCCTTAAAGACTCAATTAATATAAATACCAACTCCCAAAATCGACAAAAGAATATAAAATTAGTAAAAAACTCTCAAGCTCTAACTCTTTGCAAAGACATTTTAGGAGTAGAAACTCATTTTATTTTACTAATTTTCAAAAGAGGCCCTAACTTTATTTACATGTAGCATCAATATCAAAATACAAAAACCACCATTCAAGTAAATAACCAATAAGCTTGAAGTCAAATCACAATAATGATGTCCAAAAGGTACCCACACGTGTAGGGGTTTTAATTATAAATAGGCTTTCTCAACATTTTTGTATTCAAGACTTAAATTCAAAAACAAATATCACACATTCTTCTAATAAAAATTGCCAATACATAGATAAAAACATTTATAATAACGAAATAAGAGACTATAAAATACAATCAACAAAATTAAGTTTCAGTTTCATAGATATATGGTTGTGATACCAATTGCAAGGCAAATTTACCTCACAATTCATTCACCTGTGACATCAAAAGGCTATGTGATTAGTAAATTTGTAACATCTGTTTGAACCATAAGATTGAATGATCAAGTTGCTTCTAATTACATAAATCGATTTGGCTAAATCTTCTTTCCTTCCCTTATAGACTTGACAACTTTAATAAGATAATAGCTATCAAAAATATGAAATGAAGAGAGGACTTAGTCATAATATATAAAGATAAAACTCTAAAAGTGTTTCTTCCATCAGGGCTTCTAGAATTAGGTTTATTCCATATGTAATGCCACATTTGCTTATACAAGGTTCTCAATCTTGGATCAAAATAATTGAACTTATGAATCTTGTTTGATTAATCATATTAATTTAGCTGATGTACTTTATCAAAAATTGAATTTCAATTAATAAAAATCCACTTATTAGAATTAAATTCAAACATTTTGTATTTAGTTTAGTTCTTGATCTTAAGTTTTCATCTATAACAACTATAATCCAGCATAAAATTAATTCATTTTCCTTTATTTTTCTCCTTTTCCATATTGATAGATGACACGCCAAAACTGGAGTAGGATCTTCCTAGCTAAAAGTGGATCCCTGCACAAGGATGCAAATAACAAACACGATGAGAAATCATTCAACCCAAAGATTGCAGAGTTAATGCTGGCCTTAAATATTGCAATTGTGACATACACTACAAGAAAAATTATATTTAGTGGCATTAGAAAGTATAACTTAAATAGTGTTATAGTGGCAATTTTATATTTAATGACATCCTTTAAAAATGTCATTTGTAGCAGTGTAGCTAAAGGTGTAAATGTCATTAATTTACCTTTATTGTGACATTAATAAAATGCAAGAAAAAATGTGTCAGATGACACATTAAAATATCACAAAAAATGCATTACATAACATGCCAAAGTGCCATTAAGGAGAATTTTAAATGGCATGCCAACATGCCACTAAAAATGTATGCAGTAACATATTAAAACATCACTAAAATTCCTTTGAATGGAAAAGTAATACGCCACAAAAAGTATAATAAATGACATGATAAAATATCAAAAAAATAATTTTAAATGACATGCTAATGTGCCATAAAAATGTATATAGTGATGTTAAAATGCAATAAAAAATTTCTTTAAATGACATAATAACATGCCATAAAAATTAATTAAATAATATGCTAAATTAAGTGGCAAAAAAGATTCCTTTGAATGACACCTTAATCTACAGCCATATTATAAGGCTCCAACATGCTCAAATTGCTTTGTATAGGACTTGAACCTACAATATTTTACTTGGAAAGATATGAATTTACCGTCAAACTACATACCAAATGTTCATTAGAAATATTCACAAATATTATTATATTCTCGTACTTTAAAAGCATATTTTCTCAATTATTTAAATATATGCCTAGAATTGTTATATTAAATAATATATTTGAAAAAGTTTGAGACATTAAATTTAGAGATAGAAAATATTCAAAACAAATAGTCTATGGGTAAGGAGAAAAAATGAGCAGAAACTTATATCTTTTATACTTCTTGAAAAATATGATTAATTTAGTCGATATATTAAAATTACATTTACATAGTTAATTTAATCAATGCATTATGATAAGATTTAAATCCTATATTTTACAATTATTAATAACTATATATACTTTATCTATTTTTGTGTGATATTTATTTCATGTTACACCATAACTAAATTATGAGTTATATTTTTCTTCTTTTTTTTAGAAAAAAGGTAGTATTGCTAGTTAAATGCTTTTAACATACAGTTGTGTTAATAATTTCAATAAAATTATGTTTTTATAATATTTATTAATCAATTACTACTAAGTAACACTATATTGTAAAATGGCATTAAATTAGTGCTATTAAATAATTTATAGTACTTTTTATAAATGAAACCATAAATAAATATGAATAGCAATTAAAAAAAAACTAGTGGTAGTATTAAAATGCCTTGCAAATATATTTATGTTGGCATTTTCAATCAAATACCACTATTTTTTTGTTACTTATTAATCAAATGCCACTCTATATTGTATTACAATGACATGTTTCAACAATTATCACTATATTACTCTTATATGTCATTACAATATCGAATGTCACTAAGTTAATACCACTAAATATTTTGTGGTATTTTTTTTAGGTGCCACCATAAATAAATATGAGTGACATGTTTTTAAGAAAAATTAGTGGCACTAGTTAGATGCCTTCAAATTATATTTTTATTGGTATTTTATCAAATCCCGCTATTATATATGGCATTTAATAATCAAATGTTACTAAATATTTTATTATAGTGGCATTTTTTTTATTACCATCACTATTTTATTTTTACGTGTCATACACTATAAATGCCACTAGTTTAGTGCTATTAAATACTTTGTGACATTTTTCTTCAAACAATACTATAACTACATATTAGTGGCATTTTTCTAATAAAATATTACTGGCACTAACTAAATGCCTTTAAAATAAATTTTTCTTGGCATTAATTTTTGATGAAATGTCACTATTTTGTTTGTCATTTAATAATCAAATGTTATCAAATATTAAATTATAGTGGCATTTTTTATAACTATCATTATAATACATTTTCGTGTCATTATATTATAAACGTCACCATATTAGTGCCACTAAATGTGAATTTTCTTGTAGTTATATCTTAATGCATCATTTGTTAATGGAATTCTCATTAATCGTTTATAGAGTTTTCCATTTGAACTTTTGCCATTTTATGCCAGATCACATACAGTCACTCACTTCCATCTTTCTCTACTGATTACATAATCCAATCCCTTATTCACGATTATATATACATTGTATATATGTCACAAACATGCAAGACCAAAAGCTTTTAGGTTTTCATTAATCCTCTGCTTTGAAAATGCAGTCTTCATCAAGGAATTCAAACTCTGAAAATGGCGGTGCAGAGGCTGTGAAAAACAGCGAGCCGACGGAAGGGAAAGATGTGGTTGCTGTGGACGCTCCAAAGCAATACCGATGCAGCATCTGCCAGAGGAAGTTCGGCTCCTACTTTGCTTTGGGCGGCCACCGAGCTTGCCACGTAAGGGAGGAGAGGAAGTGGCGGGGCCACTCACCGTCCTGGGCAGCTTTATGGTATGGCAAGCAGCGGCCGGCACCGTACCAGTATGTTGTCCGCCAACGCCACGACTGTAATTGGTGCAAGAAGACCTTCTCGAGCCGATATGGTATGGCGGCTCACAGCCGGTTTTGCCGCCGGAAGAAAGAATATATGCTGAGTTACGGAAATGAGAAGCCTCCAGTAATTAACATGAATTTCGATTTGAATGAGCTTCCGCCGGAAGCATTTTTAACCGATGAGGGAATTCTGAGGCAGATATGGCATTAAGAATTTCCTGAGGCTTAATTTGTTAATTTTTCTTTTCTTTTCTTTTCTTTTGCCTCTTTTTTAATGAATTTCATTTGTAATATGCCGAAAATTTGGATCAATCTGGTATTATACATGATTGGCAGGATGTTAAATACTGCGTTTTATGTTGTTGGCGTGATTTTTAATTTTGATCACTTTCAAATTTCATATCCTCATGCCCCTCGCAAGCCACAAATACATATTGATTGAATTTTATTCATCGTTGTCGTGTGATTTTTAATTTTAATCACTTTTCAAATTTCATATTCTCATATACAGACACTTTCACCTTGCAAGTAACAAACATATTCTAATTTGTTCCGTAGGACTTAATTCTTAAAGTTTAATTGATCAATTCCAGATTTAAAACTGCACGAAACTGCATACGGTTGAGATAATTAACTTCATGTCAAACAAGTAAGTTTTAAGTTGTTGATCTCCGAACAATCAAATTATTGAAAGAATAGTGATATTTGTAGCTCCTTTTTTTTAAACGGTTTTGTCTATTTTACACTTCTCATTGTGTGTATATGTGTATGTAAATAAATAAATATATATATTTATATATATATATATAGAGAGAGAGAGAGAGATTTATATTTAATCAAGTTAGGTCCTCACATACATTTATATGTGTGAAAATTTTTATGTATATTATATATAATATATAGATATATATATATACACACACTATTAATAAAACACCTAATTTTTTTTGGTATGTTTTCGTGTGATACAATACTTAAAATGACCTCACTATTTTTCCCTTTTCTTTTAATCTTCATAATTACAACTATATAGTAACTACAATTGACAACACACATTCTACACTCTTAGGTATTATTTTATCTTAATATTTCGTTATTATTTATGTAAAAGTTAAATAAATATCAAATGTTATGAAAAAATTAATCTTATATCAAAAAATAAATTATTTACTCTATACTATAAAAATTTTAGCACATGAATTGAAAATCCCGAACTTTAGATCGACTGGGAGTTATTGATGTCGAGTTGCTATTTGGTAACTTTAGATAGGAATTCACTTCGTTCTTATTGCGTAGCTAGCTGGATTTGATGATGCTCATAATTTTTCGTCCGCGCAAGTCGATTTGTTCGGTTTGCTGAGTGGTTGGATGGCAGGTCTGCAAGAATTTTCTTTTCACCCTTTAGTGCCACAAGGAAATGAATATGGAAAACTTCTATATTAATTCCTTTTCCTAAAAAGATGGTTTAAAAAATATATTTTGATGAAGCAACTGATAACATAAAAAAGTACTTCACAATTTATGTTCTACATATTCAAATAAATATCTGGTGAAGTTTATGATAAAAATATATTAAACACTTACACTATATATATAACTAATTAGTTTCATAATCAAATCAAAATAGACTACGCCACAAATTTAGATTTTTTTTATTTGAAAACTAAGACATTACAAGCAAAAGGAAAGTTAGTAATAAATAATATGTGGCATTAATGCTATAATTGTCATTGATTATTAATTATATATTTATATTGAGTGACAAAAATTTTATTTTGTCATTCTAATAATTTCAATAAACTAACAATGTCAAGAATAATAGTTAATTGTCACTGTTGATGATCACTACCAATTTAGTCACTACCAAAAAAATAAAAATTTCTATTAGTGACAAAATAATAAATGACCATATAAAATTGTCACTAATAATATGTATTAAGTGATAATAATTTTTATTTTGTTACTAATAATATTTTGTAGGTGACAATAATTATTTTATAACAATATGGTTCAATAATGACAAAACTATATTTTAAATTATCAACATTAACAATTAGTGATCCCTTTATGATAACAATCTAGTGACAATAAAAATTATTACTATAATCTATAGTAAAATTTTGATATTATAGTAATAATTTTTATTGTCACTAAATTACCACTATAGGTGCATCAAGAATTAGTGACCCATTTTTTTTTTGGGGTGGGGGCGGGGGCGGGGGGTGCTCCGCAATAAATGTATTAAATTTTTTTAATAATAATTAATTTAAATTTAAATTTTAAAGAAAATTTCATATAATATTAATTAAAATATTAATTTTTAATTAATATTCATTAATTTAAAAGATTTAATTTTTCTTGTTGGGCCTTAAATTAAACAATTAATTGTTTAATTTGTTGAATTAAATTAATTAATTTTTAATTAATGATAAGAATAAATTTAAATAATTTAATTTTTACTTATTTAATTTTATGAACTCAAAATAAATTTTTAAGTCTATATTCGCAATCAAGCAATCAAATGAAGAGCACGATTAGGTTAGACCTGTTATAGTATTTTCATGCTATTCTTGTGAGAAAAAAGTATAGGAGTTTAGTTAAAAAGAATCTTAAGGACTTGCAAAATAACTAAAAAATTCATTTTTTTTACTTTAATAATATTGAGGCAAAGAGACAAAAGTAAGCGAGTATTTAAAAAGACTTTTTTGAATTGTCTTTGTCTTTTAATAACTACAAGTAAGAAGATTTTTTAGAAAATAAATATTATGAAAAAAAAGTTCAAAATAAAATAAAAATGATTTTTTAGCCAATTGCTTAGTTAATTATATTGACAATGATATTACAAAAAAAATTGATAATGATTCGATTACTAATAAAATTTATGATAAAAAAGATTATTGTACTCAACTTCGATGTAGATCATATATTTTGAGTTTGTAAAATATAAAATTTAAATTTTTATATTTTTATAGCTTTTG
>JACGDI010005615.1:323338-396541 GCA_014898725.1 Jacaranda copaia
CCCCCCATCCCCCACCCCCACTTTCATTTCTGAATCCATCACTATTGGGAATTGTCCGTTGCAATAACTTAAATACTATTTTTGTCACTGTTTAGTTGTAAAAATCATTGAAGTGACAAAATTAAAAAACTTTTTGTCACCTAATATATCTAATTAGTGACAAATTTTGTATTGTTACTTATTATTTTTATCACTGATTTATTTTTTTCTTATACTGAGTAACAATGAAAATCTTTCACAAATTATAGCGATAATTTTTATTGTCAATATAGGTCTATTACTAATTGTCAATTGTGATAATTTAAAAGATTAGTTCTTATTATTATTAAGGCATATCATTACAAAACTAAAACTATTATTACTTAAACATTATCATTAATGACAAAATACAAGTTATTGTTACTTAATATATCAGTAAAAAAAAGATTGTGCATATGCTTCAAAAAAATTGCATGCAACGAACTTAATTTCATAGTTACAGGTACATATTGCCAATTATAACAATAAATTTTCTTAACAAATATAATATTTTAAATTACAAGCAACAAAAATTATTAGTTAGCAATTCATAGTCTTAATGCTCAAAGCACAACAAATTAGTTATGCATTATCTATATATAAATAAACTAATATATATATATATATAAAAGATTAATTATACTTTTTATACTATTATTTTTTAGGGTAAAATCCACTTTACCCCCTTGTACTCAAACTTCTCACTTTACACCATTTTATTTTCAATTGTATCACTTTGTCTCTATATACTCTTAATTTTACTTCATGTACTTTAATACCGTTAAAGCTTCTTCAATTTCTATTTGTAAACCAAGCAAAAATGGTTAAATCACCATATTTTATATTAATATTCCCAAATTGCCTATACCTCAATATTTTTTTGTCAATATCTCCTAGCTACTCTTCTCTTACATGAATATACAAATTTTATACAAAATAATATTAAAATTAAATTAATAAAATCCAAGTTGAATGTTGAAAGATGAAACTTGAGCATCACTATTGACTACACTACAAATATATTAAAAACTTGCATCATATACTAATTGTACATCTATAGAAGAAATAATGATTTCCATTAAAGAAAACTCAATTAATAATATACAAACCCCACTTTTTCCTCTATAGAATTGCTTTACTAACTCTATTTTATTACCCAATAAATCCCTCTATGAAATCATTAAAAAGAAAAAGAAAAAACACTACATTTAGCACAAAGTAGCAACAAAACTACATGTAAGTGAGATTTCTTATGGGCATTTGAAGTTGGCCTTCAAGAAACACGTTTTCATTATATATCTTTGGTGATTTTATATTTCTAAATCTTCATGTATAAATTTTTCTTTTTTATGGAGAAGATAGGTTTTATTTGTCAAATGAACAATTAAAAATTATGGGCAACTTCGTTTTTTAAAAAACAATCAACGGTGTTAAGGAGATGCAGAGAATTTAACGAAATTGAATAATTTAAATAAAATTGAAAATATAGGGAGGCAAAGTGATTTAATTAAAAGTATCAGGAGGTAAAATAAGATGAAGTTTAAATGAATAGGGTAAAGTGAATTTTATCTTATTTTTTAATCACTAACATTATATTCTTTTGTTAGTAAAACTACGTAATTTTATAGTTTTAATTCCTTAAGATTCCTGCCAATAAAATCGAACTAAGCATTATATAAAACCTATAGTAAACTTCCCTTATCTAGGTGGATAAGTAGAAAATCGGTTCCCACTCTTCCTTAAGAATTTTCTGTACTCTTCTATTTATGAAAAAACCAAAGGAAATAAAATAATGGAAAGAAAACAGCGTCAGAGTAAAGGCCAATCGAGATCGACACATGTACATAAAATAATATTTATTGCATTTGTTATGGTATATTATAATGTCATTTAAGAGATTTTTTGTAGCATTTTAATATGTCACTACATACAATTTTAATGACATATTAGCCTGTCATTTTAACATACTTTTTATGATATTTTAACATGCCATTTAATTCCCTTTTTGTTTTATTTTATTAATGCCACAAAAAGAATAAAGTAGTAATATTCATACTTTTAGCTATACCTATCTAGATAACACTTCTAAAAAATGTCATTATATGTAAAAATGTCACTATAATTCTATGTAAATGGCATTTTCTAATGCCTCTAATATTAAAATTTCTTATAATGTATCATATATTCATAGCATTTCTTTAGACACTTTTCTATAACTAATGCCATACGTATGCGCTGCGCATCATAGGTTAATCCCTAACCGTAACAGTATTTTTCTATCATTGAACTTTTTTCATGCTCTCGCGGAAATGTTGGCTTACGACAACTTAATTCCTTATGAGCTTAGCTCATCCTCTTGATGATTAACGACTTAATTTCAAATTAGTCCCATTTCATGCAGCACATTATTCTATAGCCTTTATCACCACTTTTTAACTTCTTTACCTTCTCATTTCACACACCAGGCAATTAACCTATTACAAAAGGGAAAAAAATAACGTTTACATAAAGCTACCAGTCTTAAAATTTTATCAGATCTTTTTTATCTTAAAGGACCATCATAACCTTTATTGGTCTTTTCCTTCCTATCTCCACTTTCCACTTTCTTGACAGGGTCGAAGTTAATTGGGCCAACAAACATATATGTAGTTGTTCGGTACCTTAAATTTTTGTCCATAAAACCAAGATGCAAAAGATCGCAAACCTTAAGAGAGACATCATCACAAATCGAATGCTTTTGCAATTTGATTTGGGAATCGATTTAAATGATAATTATATCCTCCTCAAGTTACAAACAAGCAGGCCTGCTGAGGATTAAATAGTGAAATCCGATTCATGGCTGATAGGGCAATCCAATCCGACCGTCGACCTGGATAGTATCGCTTGACTTATGAACCGTTGATCAGGTACACATGTAAGTATCTCCTTTTATCAACAAGGATGACATAGGTACTCAGGTACAATTGTGAAACACTACAAATAGAGAAAGCTACACATTTGAAAAGAACTTTTTAGGTAACGTTAAATGCAATAGTTTGCTAGATCATTGATTTTAGACCTCAAATTGTGTCAACTACTCATCTCCCAACTCTCAGGATCCATTGTATTTTACCAAAAATTAATAAATTATTTTAGGTTTCATTATTACGACCATCACTACCCAAATGCAAATCATGTTCATAGATTTAGATTTTTGTAAATATATGTCAATTGTATATAAAATGATAAACCAGTCGTTGCTTTAAACTTTTTTCGGCCCGCAAAGTTGATATCATATCTCCTTGTAAATTAGGACACAGAACCCAAATATTCCATACATGAGAATTTTAAACTAGAAACTAGTCTAAGAGTCATACGATTGACATTGTCCTATAGCTGCAATCAATTTTTAAACCTGCAACTTCTGCGGTTAATTTCACATTTTAAGAATAAAATCCCATGAATTCATATAACACGAGGAAGCTATAAACGAGTTGGTGTTCATATTGCCAGAGTACTAAAACTCTTAAAATATAATTAATCTGGCAAAAATTAGAATGAACATCCAAATGCCCTCTATTACTTAAAAAGAGGCATGATTATTGAATGGAATAATAACCAATAAATAATATAATAAATGGTAATAACAGTGCTCACATGCACATATGTACTAAATTAATGATGGCAACAAAAGGGCTAGAAAATTGATACTAAATGAACAACCTTCCAATATTCATGGAAATTGTAAACTTAGTAAAATAGGACATAAAAATATATGACAAAAAGAAGTTGAAAACAAACATATTGACAAAAATATTACTAACTATCTTTAGATAAATTGTATTTTTGGTCCTATATATAAATTAGGCCAATTTGGATTTTTGTCTAATTCTTTATTAATTTCGCATAGTATAGCCAATAAGTGCTCTTTTGAAAAAAAAAAAAAAAAGATGAGGACTAAAGAGAACTTCCATCCAAAAGTTAATGGTGCGACTCACATTACCATTAAATAGGCATTTTCTTGGTTCCATAAGTAATTAGGCTTGTTTGGATTTTGGTCTCAATAAAGTGAAGAATGATTAACCTAGAAACCAACCATCAATAAATACACCAATATAGTGTCTTTTTTGAAGTTTCAACAACTTTTCCTCTATTGCTTTCAACATTGTAAGCAACCTAAAACTTATACATGGTCTTTCCAATTAAAGAAACCACACTTATTATTCATATATAGAAACACAACCATGGAACCACATATTTTAATTTCCATCCATCCATGAGATTTTTAATGAGGCTAATATATCTGGAAACAAATTGCACCTTCACTTTGCAGCCATTTTCTTCCCTCTTCTGCAAAAATTATTGGAGCTCATGTTGGAACCAAAATCCTAAACAAACCTAAGTTACAAGACCAAAAAACCCCTAGTTAACAGCCATGTGAGTAGTGAGTCGTTCTATTAACTTTAAGACAGAAGTCATTTTTAACCCTCAAATTAAAAAATAAAGGCACTTATTGAATGCAATGTACAAAATTGATAAAGAATAGGAATAAAATTCAAATGGCCTAACTTATGGGACAAAAAATACAATTTATCTCTTATCTTCTATGAGCTTTCTGCCACTAGTTTGATAAAATCGCTACTAAATAATTAGGTTCCACTATTAAAAGTTTTTGTAAAATTAATTTTATATCTATGTCTAGAAATTTCCATAGAAGATATAACTTTTTTTAAAATAATAAACAAAAAAATTATTAGCTATCGATCCATAATCATATTCATTGCAAGAACAACAAATTAGCAACATATGATCAATAAGAAAATTAATATTTATAAAATAAAATAAAATTATCAACTATGGATTGGTCATAGCAAAGTTTAGCTATGAGAGCCACGAATAAAAAATTAGAGCATCAACTACCGTCAATCCATAACTAATGCTAAAATTCATAACTTTAACTACAAAATTAGTGTAGCTATATTCAAAGTCTATAGCTGATGATTTTTCTTATATATATATATATATATATATAAATTATTTTTCTATAGATAATGCATAACTAATTTGTTACACTTCCAACAAACAAGACCATGAATTGATAGCTAACAACTTTTATTGCTTGTTATTTAAAAAATACAATTGTTGTGAAGATTTGTGGCTATATCTATAAAATTAATTTTATTAACAATTTTTCATAATGAATACCTATTTTTTTGTAGTGGCATATGTTTCAATTTGACTGGATTAATTTTGTAACATCAATTGTAAATTAATTGTTGCTGATGCTCTAATTATTTTCAGTGTGAGTAGTACTGCTTCAAATGGTAAATTTGGAAGCCAATGTCTTCAGTTCCATATCAATGAAATGTATTTATCAATGAAAAAATGTCTTTATTGGGTCATTATATGGTTCACTTAATGAGGGTAGTTTGTTGAGAACCGCGTTTGTTGTAATAATTAAGAAAATTTAACACACATGGTGGTAGATGAACCGTCATCTACAACTAAGAATTATTTATTTTAGCTATTGATTGTTATAATTATTTATTTAAAAAGACAATTAATGAGGGTATTTTATAACTATTATGGTTATTGTTTTAAGACGATTAACTGTACTAGTCTTTGCACAATTAGAACCCCAGAAGAGGAACAAGAATAACTTCTGACTTTTAGAATATATAAATTATAGATAGGATAGATAAATATGAATAGATGATACATATATATATATGTATAGATACTTGTATGAATACTTTTATGATAACTAGTAGATAAGATATATCATAAGTACAATAACAGTAGTTAGAAGAGATGCATGACAACAAAGCTGCACCAACTTGGATCTCAAATTCAGAAAGGACCAATTAGTCAACAACCGCTTGGTGAAAATATTTTTCACTGCAGTTGAAGTAGGAATAGAATGAGTGTGGACCTTGAGCAAGTACAAGTATGAAATTGCCTTTTAACAATGTAAACATTAAGAGAATCCTTCAAGAAAATATCAAAGTTATGTAACAAGTGGAGCAGTTAAAAGAATTCACCTAGTGCATAGGCGATAAAATGATGATTCAACAACATCAAGTTTTATTCTATCAACACGCATTTAATGTGGAATTTTATCCTTATAAACTTTCAGAGGAAGTCTCACAAACAATGCTGATGATGAGGACCAAGTTTGTCATCAGACATAAAGGCTTAACCAATCAAAGAATTATTTTGTTAATACAAATTTCGTAGGGGTTATGTCCTAAAAAAAAAGTATTTTAAAGGATGAGAGAAGAAAACTAGCTTATGTAGTGATTCAAAATCTTAAACTCTTTCAAATATAAAATATATAAAATACGCATAATCTAAAAAGAATTGTTTTTTTTTTATTGTTGAGTTTTGCTCTTCCCTTTTTAGTTGAATATTTTTAGATTTCCAAAAAAAGTTCATATAATTTACTAGATTTTATCACATCAATCACTTGCACATAAACACAGTTTTTGACATCGAGTAGTCAATTGGTCTAAAGGTATTACGCTAACCCTTATATATGCGAAGTTCAAAATTCAAATTTTAATGAACTTTAAGTGTACGTATATATAGTGTTTGTGCAAACATATGGGAAAGAAACACAAATTTTTGGGAAACTAACTTTTGAAGAAAAGTTTTACCTAGGGGAATCTTATCTTTGGATGATAATACCAAATACCATTCGCTTCGATTCTTCTCCCATTGCAGAGAATGAGTAAATTTGTGGATTTTAAGATTTGAACATGAATAAATGAAGGTCAAGAAGTTGCAAAATCACTAGTAATTATGTTGTTTGTGTGTGTGTGTGTATTTTTATATATACACAAACGTTGGGTGTTTGTTAGATTTGATCTTTTGACCTCACACCTTATGCATAAAATTATTACCCTGGCCCAAATAGCCACTTGGCATATTGCTTGCAAAATTATGCTTATACTCTATCAATAAACATCTAGGGTAATTATGTTAATTAGGGCCGGTGCACAGTTATAAAATATTAAAGGACTGAATTTTGAATAGAGTAAGGAGCTAATTGTTTGAAATTTTAAATGCTGAGTGACAAATGCAAGAGCTGAAACTCAAGCAATGAATTGAAAGATTGGGGCCGAATTGAAGTTGGCCAAAATCTTAGGGGACTTGGAGAGTGTTTGGCTAAGTTTAGTTAAAAGGTCTAATAAGCCTATACATTTTGTAAGAAGTTTTTAGAGAACATCTTATAAGATGTTAGATCTTTTTCCAAAAATAAGTTCTTAAAGTGTTTGAATAAATTAAGATCTTTGAACTTATAAGATGTCAGTGATAATAATTTTGTAATTAATATGATTCAAATTAAGGAAGCTTGTGAAAATCTTAAAAATAAGTTAGGAAATCCTTACTTTTTTAACAATTGCTTATACAAACTCCTAATATATTATTTTAAAAGTTTATAAACTCTTTTTTAAATAAATTTACCAAACACATTTTGACATCTTATAAGCTTCCAAACATTTTATAAAATGTTTTGATAAGCTTGTAAGCTCACCCAAACTCCCTCTTGATTGAAGGATAGTCAAGAAGTCCAGGATTAATTTAGATTTCTGCAAAATAACCTTCTATAGAACATTTTAACTAAATTTACTCTAATTCTCAAAGCCAAACCCAAAGAGCTCATACTTCAGGCAAATAGAAAAGGGACAAAGAATCTTGAAACTAACCTTGTAAACATCTTTCTCTCATCTTGCAAACACATCCAAATAGAAAGCCCTTCAAGGGAACTTGTGAAAAACTCAATAAGAAGAGGTTCTGCTCCGCACTCTTGAGTCTCCATCGTGCATTAAGTTCACATTGATAACATAACTACACTTGGAAGTTAGCAATTGACTAAGTGTACACACAAATCCAACTAAAATTTTTTAAGTCATTTGTTGAGCGCCAAATTTCAGCAAAAATCCTAAGTACTTCTTAAACAATTCTATCTACTGAAAGAACAAATATAGCCAACATTTGAGAGAACTCTAACATCCCAGAAAAGACTAGGTGGTCGGGGCACCCCAAAAAGGATAGGCTTGGGACGTCCGGTGACTCACCCAGGAGCCCATCTATCAATTTCTATAACGACTACCTCAAGGGGACAACTAACATAATGGAAATACGAAACATAACAATGTGTAGACAACACTACAAAAGTGATGAAATTCATGAAAGGTGAGCCTTTCAAATAACTTAGTGCAAAAAGAATATGTTAATTCCAAATCCCCATAACAAAGGCATGAATTCTAATAGTACTACATGCATAGACATCACTCTATATTTGGCTAATACTTAGCTATTTAAAATAAAAAGAGGGCCCACAAAAACCACAACTGTGTGAGACACCTCAGAGAGATCTCAACACTCCCAATAATAAGATCATAACTGCACACCAAAATAATACTTGGAGCACCAAATGATGTCTCTATAACAAGACCTCCAGAGGTCGCACAAAACAATGAGATATAGTAGGCATCCCAAGAGATCTCTAAAGAAGTGTCTCCTTAAGAGAGACACCAAAGGGCTCTTAGAAACTTGACTTTAAAAGAATTCATGATGACAAAAAATAAGCGAAATCATATTATTGTGGCTACCCACCACAGAGACACCTGCCTTGCAAATGCCCAAAGTAAAAAGTAACAAGTTATCTTAAAGACTTATACTAGCTATGAAGACGACCTCACAAGCTTACGAAAATACCTAAGTACTCAAAGAACACAAAACTCCACACTATTGAAGGATCTTTGAGATGAAAAGCTCTATGAGAAAACCTTAGCTCTAGGTAAAATGCAAAGCGAGGCATGCGTCAACCTCATAATAACACGTAAGTCTATGCACTTACGTTTAACCTACACTTAGTGGTTGTGAAATCTTAAATTTTTTCTTTATAGGAAGCAAATTAAACATCTAATTCCTTTAAAGAATATTTACTCCTAATAGATGCCCAAAAACACCTTCAGAAACACCCAGACTTAGCAAAGTCCATCCATCCAAAGAGAGTAAAAGTTATTGATAAGACCATGATCCCTACTAATGATCCCAAAGGATCGTCCAAGCATGAAACATCTAAATAAATTTCTTCAAGTCACACATAAAGTGCCAACTCTTAATAAACATCCACGACATCCATTCAAAGACACAAAACTTAGTCTTGAAAAATTTTTCTAAGTCCCCCCGTGATGTTATGCTATTTTCTAGCACTTACCTAATAGAAAAAATGAAAGGCCATGTTTTTCAGAGCAAGCACCCAACTACATTTAAGAAAACAGCCAACATGGGCACCAAAGAAAGTGCTAAGAGTCTAGCAAGCTCCTAGCAAATGCCAACCCGTGCCAGCATTAGGCACCCAACGAATGCATAGGATAGTTACCTAGTGAAAGCCCTATCATAGGTGCCCAAATGAAACCCAGCCATAAGCAACCACCAAGCTGCCTCCGTGTTGTTGCCCTGAGGTGGTCGATGGCGTTCTCAGTGTTGCCTCTTTCTCTCTCTTTTGTGAAATTTGATTCAACTCTATACATAATTTGATTTAGGTCCTACTTCTTGATATGTTGCTCTTTTCGATCACACTTCAAATCTATCTCTATCCTTAGATGGATGTGATACAAAAATTTTTTAGTCTTTAGACGAATACAAAGCAACTAGCATGGTGCCTAGCTCTCAAAAAACAATTAGATTGGGAAGCCTACTAAACCTTACCTAGACGAAAATTGAGCAAAAGTAAGTACAAACGTAGATTGACTTAACCGATGAAAATTAATTAAATTCACAACCTTTTTTTTTGTTTGCCAAGTGGCCTATAACACACTAGTATAAGTGTCTCGCATAATATACGAAGTTATAAATTTGAACCATAACGGACTCCTAATGTATGTGCTTGTGTGTGTGTGTTTGTATAAATAAAAAAAATATAAAAAACCATTATTTTAATGAATTGAGAAAAGATAAAAATTAAAGTTGGACTTTGTGAAACTTTCAACATGAAAATCAATTTTTCAAACTAAAAATAGAGGGCTTGATGATAGGACAAATTAGTCCACAAGGGTAAAAGACTAAATGAACAAAAAAAGACCTATTGGATAAAAGAGAATACTTAAATAAAAGGCTAGAGCTCAAATTAATTTAGCCCATGAAGAATGGCGACAAAACCCTAATAGACTTGAGTCCATTAAGAAACAAACTATAAATACTATGCTCCAAAAAGAAATTGGGCACAAGAAATCATTATCAAGAAAGTGCAAAAACGCGAGTATTAAAAAAACTCTCTACATCGAATTCTAAAGAAATCAAACATCAAACCTTGTTGTTTACTTGTAGGACCCCAACTCTGTTTCTTTGCAACATCTCTGTTCTTTATAATCTTAATAATAGAAATCATAAAAGCTTAAAGGAACTCCTTAAGATTGCCATTTGTGGAGTTCAACAGTTTTATTGTATCCTAGGGGTGAATTGCCCTGTCAAATCTGTTAACGTTCTCTTTAAGAGTATAAGTAAAAATTATTTTAAAGATGGTAGGATCACACCTTAAAATCATGATTAATAGCTTCCATCTATATTTGTACATAGAAAATAAAAAAAGAACTCCTCAACAGAGAAACTCCATGTTTGGTGACAATCAAGGTAATTTTGTTTTAAGGAGACCTAATCAGTGAATGCAAAATCTCAAATAGTTCAATCAATAAAATAAAGAACACCAAAATGTGTGGAATCCATAAATTTTTCATTTAATTATTATGTTATACCACTACAAAAAAGGGGGGTTGTGACCGAATTTTTGGTCACTAATTAGTGGCTAATCAATGACTGATTAATGATCGATCTAAAAATAATTTAAAACAAAAATAGTGACCACATTAGTGACCCCCTTGCTTCAGTCACTATTTCGGTCACTAATTAGTAACCAAATTCTATTTTGGTCACTAAGTTAGTCACTAATTAAGGATTAAATTTTTATCAGTCACTAATTCATTTTTTGTCAATAATCCCATCACTATTTTATGACCAAATATTTTTTGGTATCATTAATTCATTGACTAACTAATGATCATAATTTTTGATCAATACTTGGTCACAAATATAATAATTTATTTTTCAACATAATTTTATGCTGTAAAGTATAAAATTTATGTACAAGCATGGAGTAGAGTAGCATGTCTTGCTTAAGCTAAAATCATAGCAATACTTTCTATTAAATATAATTTAAACATACAATTTACTATTTCAAAATAGAACAATATTAGTCATAATTTATGTGTAGAAATAATATATGAAATTTGATCTAATATTATATAAATCATATTCATATGAAATATTGCGTCTCATTTACATCGTCAATTATATTATATCAATAAAATTCTTAATTTTTAGGTGATATATTTATAATATTTATAAAAAAATTAATATCTAAACTATAGTTAAAATTAAATAAAATAAAATTTTAAACTTATTGCTTGGTGCAACACATAAACTGACAACTAGCAAGGTAGAAAGATACTAAACTAGTAAAAGGGACATTAAATGTTTTAAAGTATTTAACTTTGCATGTAACATAAGGTGAATATATCAATTTATAGTTTTACTTTGTAGACTTATATTATTATTAATTCAGAAAATTAATCAAATTTAGTTTAAAATAAAACTTAAATAAATCTGAATCCTAAAATCCCACAACTCTATAAACTTTAAATTTAAAAATAATAATAGGAAATATTTTTATTAATTAACATTATTAATGTTCAAATATCAACAATTAAATGTCAATATTCAATATTCATCAAAAAATTTAATTTTTTAATTAGATTATATTAAAATATAATATATAAAATATTAAGTACATAAATATGAATTTCAAAGTCATGCATTAAACTAGTGAATAATTAAATGTTGAATTTAAAGTTTTTAAAAATTTAACCATTTAAAATATAAATTATTATAACTAAATAAAAGTTTAAAGTTAAAATATAAAATCAATATTATAAAAATAAAATATTAAAAGAAAAGAGAAAGAAAGTAAAAGATAAAAGTAAACCTACTTCCCACCCGTTTTTCCTTCATTCAAATTGCATTTACCTAGCCCTTGTCTCTTTTCTTACAACAACCGACTACAGTGCCCTTCTTGGTATATATATTTTTTCTACTGAATCTCTAGTGAAGACTTGCCGAGGCCTCCACAGCAACTAGTCCCAAGGGGCCAGCAAAAGCAACTGGCCTTGCAAGTGACAATAAATTCGCTACTACTTCCACTAGTCTTGCGACGAGGAGGCTAGCTATTGCTGACCTCCGATCGCAACCAAGGCTAATAGCAACTAGCCTCGGTTGATGGCCTCCCACCTCCGGCAGGGAGCCACCTACATTTTATATAGTTATATAATACTTTTATTTAATTGTGTAGGTGCGGAGACTGGAATTTTGTATAGTTTTGGCATTGAAATAGGGAATTATTTAAGTGTTGTATTTTTGAATAACTTAGTAGTCAATACGCGAAGTTAAATTGTATAAATTGTGTTTTTTAATTATGTATTGATCCATATTTTTATGTGTTGTTTTTTTCTTATTGTTCAACTTTCGAAAAAAAAAGTGTGGAATTATGTATATGTTCAAAATTTTTTGCCCACAAGAGATATGATATTTTGATTTTGTTTCTTTGAAATTGTTGTGTGTATTTAAGATTGTTATCTTTATTTGATTTTTTAGGAGAATTTTATGTCTATTGTAGCATGTTTATTTGATTGTTTATTGTTGTTATTTTTGCAAGATTTTATTGTGCTATTTATTTAATTGTTATTTTAATAAAATTGTATAAATTTTTTTAATTAGTAAAAATATGTATTTTATTATAGGTTAATTAGTTGCTAGGAGAGTGGCTTAAAAGAAGAGTGAAAGAAAAGGGGTTTTGAGGGGGAAGAATGTGATGACTATTTAACTATTTAGCTTAACTATTAGTTGATCTCTAAGTTATTGTGTCTGACTACTTAACTATTTAACTTATGTAATTTTGATTGCACAATTGAATAGCTTCATTCCAGAGTTAGTCATGCGTAAAATATGTGAAATTTTGAGAGCCTATATGGGTCCATGGCCTACTTGGGAGAAGGTTCCTTGAGAATCACGAGATTTTCTCCGTGAAAAATGTATAGTAAGTCATTAAAAATTTAAGAAAATTGAAAACTAACTTTGTGTATTTTATAAGTACATGAAATTCATCATGATGTATGTTGTGATAGGAACACTTTTGTTGGTTGCTTGAACATGAGGCAGGTATTATACACTCATAGGTGCAGACTCATAAGAGGAACTTCAAAAACACCATCAATAGATACAAAAGGAGAGCAATAAAGGAAGCTGTTGATGCTGACCTGAGAGATTTTGCAAAAATAATGCCTAAAAGTATGGTTTCAAGTGATTTGGAAGCTACTTGTGGCACACATATGAGTGCACCTAACAATCAAGATAAATGCAAAAAAGCAAGGCAAAACAGAATGATGGAGAAGGATGGGTCAATCACCTAGCATACCAGCAGTTCCATTTTCTTTACTGAGCATATGCATAGAATGGTTTTTCCCATTTCTAAATTCATTTTTTACTTAATATTGAGAGCACCCTTTAATGTTATTATTTTAATGTAGTCACAAGGTGGCATAGTGGTTAGACAAGTGGAGGTTCATGACCGAACTCACCGGAGAGCACAAGGGAACAATGAATATGTCGACAACAAATCCAAGAGGGTCCAAGTAAGTGTTTCTTTTAGGTTGAACATTTTTGGGTTGGAAATACTATTACCAAATAATAGAAAGTGAGTTGGATAGACTTAAGATTGAAAATCTGGATATGGTTGTAAGTGTGTTGGAGTGTTAGGGTGATGATATTTTGGTTTCTTTATTTGAATTTTTTCTTGGATTGAATCTTTTTTTTTTTATTTTGGTAATTGTTTGTTAATATTGATTGTTGTTGTCCGTGTTACATTGCAAAAAAATGATAGATGGAGAAACACTTGAAATGTTAACTTATTGTTTTTATAAGTTAATTTGACTTGTGTTGATTAGTTTATAAGATTTGATAGCTATGGATTCTAAAAGATTGAAGAAAATAATAGTGTGTGAATCTTATAAAAATGTTGTTTGTGGAGCTTTTATTTTAAAAGTGAAGATACTATATTGGTGTAGTTAGAATATAGAAGAAATAAATATAGTACAAATATTATTTTTACAATTTTAAATATTTATTTAGATAAAATGTAGAGAAAAAAAAAGTGATCTAGATATATTTGCAAGAGTAGGAGACAAAACTAGATGTGGGTTAAAACGAAAGCTTGAGAAATTTGGAAATGCTTGGGTTGTGGAACGAAAAATTAGTAGTTAGTGGCAACCAACTTTCTAGTATATGGCTGTTATTTTGAATGATTTCCTTTTGATTTTATGTTGCTATTGATGCACATCTTGTCATTCAACACACTCGTTGTCCACATTTGTTTGTGATAAATGAATTAGTTTGTTTTCGTTTTCGTAAGTTACAAATCTTTACTTATATGATTTTAGAAAATATAGCATTTCTTATCCAGTACAAATAGGTGTCTAAGTTGTTTTTGTTTTTTTTAATTACTTCATAATGAAAGAGCTAGAAATTTGGATTATTGCCCAAGTGTAGCCATGTCTTTCACATAAACTTTATTGATACTATTGGAATAATGATAATAATTTGTGTTGGAGTATGGAGAATATACAAGCAATCATGACTGTAAATCAACTCCAAAAAGCTCCTTTAATGTGCAAAAATGGATTGAGATTAGTGATGGTGCTATAAAGGGTAGGGTGTGTGGTTTTGAGAATCCATTTCATTGTCATGACACTATCGCTACTGGGTACCTCCTCAAAATAATTCAACAACCATGTTACACATGACTATTTGCAAGAAACAATTACAAAAGTTGTTGATGAACATTTGGCTAAGTAGAGAGAGGCAGCTGCTAAGGAGAGGGAAGAGGCTGCAAATAGGAAAGCAATTTTCATGAAAATGGTTGAAGATGCAAAAGGTGAGGGGGTAAGCTTTAATGGTAACATTTACAACATGCATGGAAAAGTTAAATGCAATGCATGGTGATTGTTCAAATGGCCATAATGGAGGTGACAATGAGATTTAGTTTAATCACTGAATGTCTATTTTTGTGCTATGTACTATTGTTGATATTGAAACTTATGTTTGGATCGGTTGGTTTAAATGGATGATTTTGAATTATGGTTGTATGAATTGCTATTTCTATGTTTATACATTGGTGTTATGGATTATACTTTAAGAGTTATAAATTGATGATGGATTGTGATTGTGAAGTATTCATAATATATTGTTTTGAAATTATATTTATATTAATGAAATAAATTATTTTCTGTGCAATAAAATTTTGTGATTGATATGTAGTCATTAATTAGTATCTCAAAAATAATCAGTCACTAATTAGTGACCCCTTTGTGATAGTGAATATGGTCACAAATTAGTGACCAGTTGCTATTCGGTCACTAATTAGTGACTTAATCCTTATATACTATGATTGGAATTCGGTCATTGATTTGTGACCGATATTGTGATAGAAAGGGTCACTAATTAGTGACCGAATCTTGATATTTTGTAACCAAATTTTGATTACTAATTAGTGATCGATTACTAATTCATCACTAATTAATGACCTAATTGTGATCACCCAATGTGTTGCCTTGCAAAAAATTAGTGACCGACACTTTCAAATTAGTGACTGATAGACAGTCACTAATCAATTACTGATGATAGTGGTCGTCACTATCAGTCACTAATTACATCAGTGACCCATTTTTGTTGAATCAGTGACCAATTTTTCAGTCACTAAAAGTCTATTTTTTAGTAGTACCTATCATAATCTTAATTAATAACTATTAATTAAATAGCTAACAAGGAGGGTATCGCATGTCATACTTTATCTGTTTTTAAGTGGTATAGTTTAAATTTAATACCAAATTTCTTATTTATCTCAACTTTTGTTCTAAGGTGTTTTGATTCTTTGAATGGTTTAAATTTCTAAGTGAAATAAGCTTGATATAAAGGTAGATTTCAAAAATTTATCAACCACAAGTTATGGAAGTAAGGAAGAATCGCATAAGAAACCGATTGTCATTTGAAACTATATTTTTGTATGGCAGCAAATTTCCTATAATTTCTTTAATTTTTTGTCAGTTCTCCTACTTTTATATATTAGTGGAGGGGGGAAAATTACAATAATAAAGTAAGGTCATATCAAATGATAGAATAAACAAAAATAATTAAAACACTACTAAAAATCAGGCTAGTACTTGAACTTCCCAAATTTATGCAAAAGTTGTACAATAATACCCATAAATGCATTCAACATTATCGGAGTGTGGGCTCTCTCTTCTCATGGATGGCTACCCTTTTTTGGATGAACGGGTAACTTTTTTCCTCCTTGACTTAGAAGATGTTTGATTAAGACAGTTTTTGGATGAGTTTATAAGTTTCGCAAAATATCTTATAAAATATTTCAAAGTTTATGAGATATTGACAAATATTTGGCAATTTTTTTTTTTTAAAAAAGAACTTTTAAGATCTTAAAATAGAATATTAGAAGCTTCTAAACTCTTTTTAAAAAAGTAATGAGTTCCACCAAAACACCCTCTAAGCGTATAAATAAGATATTTAAGAACTTATATGATGTCAAAAAGTGTTTGGTAAATTTTTTCAAAAAAGGAGTCTATAAACTTTTAAAATAAGATGCTAGAAGCTTGTTGTAAGCTTTTTTTAAACAATTCCAAGCTTATTTTTAAGATGTTAACAAACTCTCTTAATTTTAATTATATTAATTACACAATTGTTATTACCAATATCTTATTTGATCATAAATCTTATTTTATCCAAATACTTTAAGAACTTATTTTAAAAAAATATCTAATATCTTATCAGCTGCAAAAACATTTTATAACACATAGGAGTCTATAAAACTTTTTAAATAAGTTTAGCCAAACACCACTCTAGATTTATTAAAAGAAATCTTATAAGTTTGTAAGATATTATATCTTTCGAAATAAATTATTTAAGTATTTGAATAAAATAAAACATTGAAACTAATATGACGTTAGTAATTATTGAAAAATTTATAACATTCTAACATCTTATTTAAAGAACTTATAAGCTCCTTTCTAAAGAAATTTATCAAGCACTTTCTATTATTTGTATAAATTTTCAAAACATATTATAAAATATTTTGAGAAACTCATAATCCCACCCAAACACCTATTAATCCCTTCTGAACAGCCTGAATCGAATTGACAAGAAGGCCAACCAGATAGATCATTGAAGTGCAGTTTTTGGGACTCAGCTAGGTTGTTCTTTCCAACTGCTGTCTGCATCAAGTCAATGAGTTTCTGAGGTTTTGTAATTCCAAAATAGCAACAGAATGCCAGCTGTAATATTCCCTAATTGTAGTACAATTGATAATCACACTTTGCCAACACCCGTTTCTAAACCCTTTACACCACAATTGCTATCACACAAATATAAATACAGATTAACCAACAAGTTGTTGGCTTAATTGATATATTAGACGGCTAATATTATTAACATCACAAATTTACAATTCCATGGACATAAGTACCCTTTGATCTTTTGACATAGGAGAGGAAGCTGCCTCGACAACCTGCATGTAAAAAATCATGACGTGAAAAAATAATTCTCCATTTACAATGACCAAAGTAAATTAGCCTATCACGGCCAGGAATCCAAAAAAGATCAAAAAAAGACTAAACAAAATTGTAAGGTTTGTTGAGCTGATCCCTTCTATACCAGAAACTTTTCTCGCATCCAACGAACTACAATTTATTGAAGTAATTTTAAAACCATGAAATTTACTTCTATTATGCTTCAATGAGCTCTGGATTTGGAAGCCACGATAGTATGTTTTCACCAAATATTTGGACATATCTGGAAGCACTTCTTAGGAGCCCATATAGAAATCAATTCCGTAGATGGACTTCTAAATCAAGAACTGGTTCCAGAAACACACCTGGTTATTAATCTGACTCAATATGGTACACTACAAGAGTAATTAGAAACAATACAGGGGATAAATCGTAATATTATCTATAAATTCAATACTAGTAGCCCTTTATGGGGTTTAGAATGAAATCAGGAAGCTTAAAACAAGAAAATAACCCTCAGGAAAACAAGAAACATAGAGTCAAGAAGAAAATATAACTAAAAAATTACTAAATGAGAGGGATGCAGGAGAGGCAGCAAATTGAAAAAATTGAGCATTAATCACCAAGATTCAGCTCAACAAGAAAAGACAGCATTGTTAAAATAGTTACTTGAATTAGTTAGCTTTAAGCATGGGGCTCCAGGCCCACAAATAACTCTTGCTCAGGCAAGGTTGACCCTCATGTTAGTTCAAAATCAAGGCAACAATAATCCAAAACAATGTAAAATGTTAACACCTTTACATGCAGTCCAGTGACACAACAAACTATATAAGAACTCTAGCATTTATGTCCTCATGCATCCGTTCAGCAGTCCTCTGCCGTACAAAAGTGTGTTCCAAAGGACAAAATAGAAGATGACAAAAGCAATAGAAACACAATGCAATCATAGTCATAATTATGGTGGAAAATACAATACTTGGCATAAATGCATCACATGTAAGACTCATCCTTCTCCCCTGAAATTTTCAATCCAAGGAATGGTGTTTATACACATTGTCTTAAGACTCAACTGGCGGAGGAATATGGGCACAAGGAACACAACAGTTAAGATTCCACTTGAAGCAATACTATTGACTCATGATATGGTTTGTCTCAACTTGCACACTTCATTTAATTAGAATTCCCACTATTCAATCAGTCTGTAATTCCCAAAAAGACATGGAATTATCATCATATTTACTGATGATGCTGCCCAAAGCTATCGTGGCCCACATAAATAATTTTCAAGGGGAAACAATGAAGGTTTTTCTAACAGCCATGGTACTCCTAAATCTTTGGTGTCCCTGTCTTCACAGAGATATCTACCTCTGTAGACTCCTTTAATTGATGAGTACTCTGAGTAATGAGATCCAAGAATTAATCATCTGCAGCAAGTAAAGAGGACTTTCCTTAGAAGGAAATGCCACAGGCAAATAATAGGAATGGTCTGTGATTGCACAGCTGCAGAGATTGAAGGGAAGACGAATTCAGGAAGAAGGACAAAAGAAATAGGCAGGCATTGGAGTAATGTCCAAAACAGCTATGCAAATCGGTATGATGGACATGAGGGCAAGGAATAAGTTTTAAATCTCAAAAGTAGAAGAAATAAAATGCTTAAATATGGTTTCTTTTAATAACTGAGAAAATGTCATAAAGCAATAGAACAATTATACAGGTTCTACTCAAGCAAGTTAAGCAATTAACCTTAAAGCCAATCTTTTTGTACAGATCCTGGGCAGGCTTGTTGTCTGCATTTACATGAACAAAGAGCTGCTTCATGCCTGTTTGCATAACCAAGAAAGAGGAGATATCCATTTCAATATTAAAATCAGAGGACAATATATGCAACATATTGATTATATAAGGTAAAATAAATAAGAAAAAAGGAGCACAGAATGTTGAAAGTCGAGATATGACACCTGCTTCTGTGGCTGCATCAGCAGCCAAGAATAACATGTTTGAAGCAATGCCCTGGCGTCGAGCAAACTTTGCAACACAAACATTCGCAATATAAGCATACTTATGTGCGTCAAAGGGCTCTTGGCTAGCCAAAACAGCAGACAGTCTCTTTATTTCCTGCAAAATAAACAATAAACTTGTAGACCGAGCATGGTCAATTTCTCAGGGTGTAGATTTAAATAATCTAGTTAAGTGGCTCACAGCTCCTCTCAAGATTATAATAATGCACTATAAGAATACATTGGGATAACCAACAAACTTACATGAGTAAAAAGCAAGATTTTTCTACACAAGGATAAGGAGAAAAGTGTTCTACGAAGAGAGTTGACTCATGGCATGATAATAAATTTGCATAGCAGAAAGAAGCAGATACTACATAGGTTACACTGGCAGTGCACCACATTATTCTCAATTAGGGAAGCTAAATTACACAGAGGAGCAAATGTTATGCCATCCTTGCATCATGCAGCAGTCCATAAATTCAAGATTGTACCCCAGGATATGTTTCCCCTTGCACGAATTGCCTGATACTTAAGTCCAAAGTTCCCACTATACTGTTCAGGACCGTTCTTCTAACATTTTTATCTTCCTTTTTGATCTGCAATACAAAGAAAAATTGTTATTAATGAATTCTTAACCTCCCAAGTGAAACTGCAGCTATAAATTTATAATAGTGAAGATGTTAATCAACAGAACAAGTAAATGTTCAGCTATAGGCTAAAAGACAAGGTTCATAAAACATTGTTATAACATCAACTATAACATTAAGAGAGATTTATCATATTGTTTTGAGAGACAAAAATTATGTTTCATAATGATACTGCTGGTTCTTGCCTATATTCATCATAATGATGACATAAAAGGAAAATAAGTGTGCAAGCTTCAGGGAGCATAAGGGCCCATTTGTTTATGCTTTCAAGTTCTTTTTCAACTATTTCACTATTTGAAAATGAATTATCAAATAACTTATTAGCATTTTTATCCCAAAACACATTTCCCAATAAACTATGTATTTCTCACTCTATTTTCATTATTACTATCCCTTTCCATCTACAACCTACTAAACCCTATATAATTATTACTTTTCCAACAAATTAAACCAAATACAAACTCATTTTCAGTTTATTTTCTCTAACTACCTTTTCAAATTTCACAAATGTTGAAAATGAAAAATGGAAATGAAAACATAATTAAACGGGACCTAAGTCTAGTGCTTGAATTGAAGAGAATTTTGACAAGTCTAAGCTATTTAAGAATCGAAAGGATGTGAGTAGAGACTCATGCCAGAGTTTAGTTCACTTACTGCAACAAAACAAAAGCAGTTCAATAAATTTCCCTCTTGTCCAAAACATCTTCGCTTCAGAGCATAGAACTCCTGCCAATATGAGACAAACCAATTTGAGAGAGTATTTTATTGCCAACCAATAGATGATAAACTAGCATGGCTCAAAAGGATATCGAGCTTCTTCACAAAATATTGCAATGAACCAAATCTCAAGAAAAGTTCATCAAGGGTATAATTAGTAATGCAATGAGGCATACTGGCAAGAGATATTATATCAAAAAGCCACCTATGAAGTGTCAAGGGAGCTGCCTATCCAGAGCTAAGTTATAGACAGAGGTACTAAAATTGATCAGTTACAACCGCACCACAGATTGTTTTTCTTTTTTTTTACTTTTTTCTTGTGAAAAGCATAACAATTTGGTGCCAGTTCATCAAGTCAAAGAGTATCAACAGTCTGCAGGATAAAGACTGCAGTACCGGACCAAATACATTGTTATTCAATTCCTGTTCAACAGAATGAGGAAATGTAACTTTACTTGGCCAATTTCCAAGTCTTCTGCAATAAAGAAAAAACTTAGGGGGCTAGAAAAAGTGACTGCACAGCAACCAATTCACAGTACTGGAACTCACCTCTTCAGCATACTTCCTTTTATAACTGTCAACATGCCTGAAAAATGGCACTATAATCAACATAAGTAATTAACTCAAATTATGATAATTTATAGGATATCCAAAGAACAATCCTGTAACAGATATGTCAGGTGCAATCAAGCATCGGTCCAAGCAGAATCAAGCCTGGGAAAGGACATTAAATAATGATTACTGACCTCATATAAGATAAGGATTCCCAATGCGCTTCTGCACGGAGCCATGCTGCGGTCTGCCAATGTTAGTCAGACATGGAGACAAGAAATCTGAAGTTCTTTTAGAAAAATATGTAAACTAAGATATATACAAAGCACATAAAAATTATGCTCTTAAGTGTGCATGTTTTTGTGAGTATGCACATACACATGGTTAGGTGCGTCTGCATGTTTTCATTAGAGTGAGAAAGAAAGAGGAAAACCAACCCAATATTCTTCATCCAGTACTGCTTGACGAGCAATAAAACGACCAAAATTTCGCCTTTGAAGTCCACTACATTCTTGGTCAGTAAGCTGCAGCCTGTCAAAGGAGAGTTCAGGAAGCTTTGAGCTCTCATTCTTAGAAACAGCCAAATGCTGGATACTTTGGTCATTGCTGCAATGAACTTCAAGGTTCTTCCATCTGTAGCACTGAGCAGGAAATGTTTCCCTAAAGTATTTTGGCACCCAACGTATAGAAGATGCCAAGGAAAAGAGTTGAATAGTAAAAGATCCAAACAACCATAAGAAAGTCTATTTTACAATTAATGTACGCCATTCAAAAACAACTTAATAACCAAATCATTGTCCAGACTGTCAGGCCAAACATCAGGTAACTACAAAATAAGTAAATAGATATTGAGGCAATCTAAAATCATTCCATCTATCTGATATTAATTATCTTCATCAAAATTTGAAAGAAATTTTGACAGTGGAGAAAGAGAGAGATTGGTGTAACTTTTGGTTCCTATTTGTCTAAATAGCTGATAATATCATAGGAAAGAGCGAATTTCTTGAAGAATCAGAAAAAATCTGACATTATCTTGGCAGCCACAGTACATATGAAAGAAGGGCAAGACTGCATCTGTCTGTTTGTCATGGGTATCATCAACTATGATAAGGCAAATTGATGCAGCTCATTGATCTGGCCATGATAAGAGCATTATATATTGCTTTTTAAAAATCCGACTGAAGAACACAGCCAACTCCACCAAATTTAAACTATCAAAACTGCTCCAAACTAGCATGAATTTTGGATCCTCTATTCTAATATATGTTTCAACTTCTATTCCATATCATAGATACATGCCAAGTGCACATGATCATCAATCAAATTTTTAAGGAAATAATTAATAGACATAGCATGTATCATGAAATAGAAGATGAAACACCAATTGAAATAGATGATATGAACTTACTGGTATGAGTGCTCATAATTTCTAAATTATGTTACCACCTGCATATGATTTTCCACTTGCATGTCCACAGTTCTGATACATCCATGCATTAATACATAATTTCAGATACTATCCGTAGCATGCAATTCCATGTCAAATAACAACCTTTACTCCCATGTTCCCTAAGCCAAAATATTTAAAGAAAGGAAACAACAAAAAAGAAAAATCGCTTTGCTAATACTGCTTTCCCTGAATATAACCTTTTTGTTTCACTTTTTCAATGGGGTGACAAAATGAAAAGGAAAGCCTGGCTTATTCAAAAGATGCATGCCCAGAGTTGCCTCTTGAGTTAGATTATGATTTGCAGCATATCTGTACAGAAGACAGAATGAAATGGATGACATAACAAGAAAGAAAAATACTTCCTTCTTATCTTTCCCAAACTTAAAGAACATTCATCCCCGGAATTTCCCAAAGGGGACCCTTTTACAGGTTTCACCAATGAATTCCAAATGCATCATTCTAGTTAGATGGTTCTTGGTGACTACATATCTCGAAAGACTGATTGCGATCACAGCATTTTCTATTCTCTTTTCATTTTCCATGTCAGGGCAAAGACTTATACCTCAACCCCGGCACCAAAAAATAGGGAAATTAAACAAACAACTGTCACAAACAACATTAATTAAACCTTAAGCCTAAACCCATTAGCATTAACCTTTACAATAATCGCACATAAACCAATCACAATCGACTCAATCAATTGTAAATTTATTTAAGCATCTGTACTATGCTAACAAACAAGTACATATACAGATTTAGAAGATATTTTGAGCCCCACATAAATATACTCCATAATTACGATAGCAAGATAGATACATGAAACAATTACCTACTAAACATTCCCACAACATGAAGAGTATCGTGTTTGGTTGAGGGAAGCAACGCCAATTGGGTTTGCCGAACTTTAAATTGCTGCAAGAAATTTCCTCTCAGCTCCATCTTCTTCCACTTTTTCTTCGATTTTCTTTTTATTTTTTTCTTTTTCCTGAGTTATTAAATCACATGGGCTATGATAGATTTGCAACTAATGATATATGTTATATCAATTGAATCAGAATTTTCATCGAATTCTCATGTGGGCTTCAAGAAATGGCAAGAAAAAGTGGGATTTGGGGAGGGAATTAAAGGAAAATTTGGATTACTCCTGTAAATCGATATTCAGACAAATAGAGAAGAGGGTTGGTCAACCGCCGATTTTGTTATATCCACTCTCCGATAAAATGGGTCCACAGATCAAATCAATGAGTCAAGAACGCGGTCGGCTTTTCTTGTATTAAAGTCGCATTCATGGCTAAGGTCGGCCTTTTGGCCTTTTGTTTTAGATATTCCGTTTCTTTTGTGCCAACATAATACACAATGAAATGGAAGCCATTCAATTTTATATGCGAATAGTACAAAGGTGTTAACAAAAGAATTTTTATTCCAATTTCAAATAAAAAGTGGATAATTATCAATTACTAGAATTGTTAATAGTTGTTTGTATCTTCCTAATTATGTCTTAATTATAAGTCAACGGTCCAATATAATACAAAAGATCATAATTTTGTTGAATAACTTGAAGAACAACAATATTGCAATCATCAATTCACCAAGATGTTTTTCTTCCTCAATAGTCACCAATATGTGGATATCGTTCATGTACAGTTTGCCACCTTGCTAAGCATGTCTCTAGCTTACATTTCCATGGATCCAATATCATATATAAGACCATCCTATTTTAAATAGCTTGGAGAAACAATACAAATTGCCAACTCCGGCAATCCCACTAAGAATTTTTTCCACTTGTGGAAGAACCTGGACGAATTTGAACTTATTAATATTGCCATTCTACCAAAATTTCATATTAATTTTAATTTGCCTCAATGGGCAACTAAACTAAATTAAAGAAAGAAAGAAATCTCCCCTCCCCCAGTAATTCTTTTTGCAAGTTCAGCAATACTTTTCTTAGTTGTTGCTGGCGTTCAAAGAGCAATTAACTAGATGTGTGATATTTTCTAGTATCCTCTGAACCTACTTCTCTTCTAAATTCAAGATTTAGTTCAAACTTTTAAACAATCAATCAAGAAGCATAACACTTAATGCTATTCCATAAATTCCAAACTTGCTAGCTTAATTCCATGCCTTATTCATCTTTTGTTCTTAATAGGTGGTTTATATTCGATTCTTTCAGGATGCTTAACCTAGTCAAATGGCATTTCATAAAGGCATATCAACAATATAACAATATTAATGCATTAATAACTGACATCACACCATCAAAACATCGTAAAAGATTCAATGAATAACTTGAAAAGTAGTAAAATAAGACAATTGATTGAATAATTATCAGGCCAATGAAGATGTGTCAATTTTTCCAATATTTTTCTTCTTAATTGAGGAAGAATTCCTGATTTAACATAACACATAGGCAAACTATCCTTTCCTTAATGATTGTTACTAGAGCCCTTGGTGCCAACATATGCTAATGATCCCTTCCTCAACAATTTCTCCTCTTGCAAGTCGTACCTATAAAATCTGTGACTTTGACTCAAACATTAATTATAAGCTTGAGTGTCTACTACAGAGCTAGAACCTATAGTTGCAAATATTGCAGTTCTCATTTTTTAAATCATCTAATAATTCAAGGTCCCACATTCATACAACCAGTAATCATCTTTCCTGCAGTTGCCACAATGATCGTTGCTGCCACAAAAGCCAACAATGCTCTAGATTAATATCACAAAAATTGTTGCTACCAATTCCATAGCTTAGTCTCATGTCTCTCCTTTACCTTCATTAACAAAAGTACTCTATTTGTTGATATGGAATGAGTGAACATCTTGGATAATGTCCTGTTGTTTCTATGTGTGGAATTTTGTGATCAAATAAGAATCAAGTAGTCGATGTGAGAGTTGGGCTCTCTGTCTTTAAGGCAAATTAGCCCTGCACTGGTGCTAACAAAACTATAGCTATTGTCTCTCAAGATACAACGACTAAATTAGACTGTAGCAACACTACAAATCGTCTAGTGTCTTGAATTTTCAATGTACTGAACCCACTATTTAGACTTACACAAACCAATGCTGTGAATGGACTATGATTATTGTATTATGAGTACTATGCTTTGAATATTATATGATTACTCTACTTCGATTCAACGTGGGAGTAATATATTTATAATACCAAAATAAAAGCCAAAAAGGTTGTCAAAATGTCATCAATATTTCTACGAATTTCCAAAGCTACTATTAAAACAAAAGGTTGGATAGACATAGTCTAGATTCATTTGCTGAAAATTCGTGCAGTCCAAGTACATTCACTAAGAATTTATTCTTGCACGTTTTCCAAAATCTAGAAATTTAATGTTTGGTAGAGGAAATTTAAAAGTTTCTTAGGCCAAAAATTCATATTAAATTTGGCCCAAACAAAGTTGACGTTAGACTTAAGGCCCGACTAATTTAATCTAAGCACATGACCATGCCATGCCAAGCCAAGCCAAGCCTAAGCACATCTAGCCAAATGGACGAGTGGGTGGCAGTGGCATGCGCGCACATATATGGGTTGGAGTTAACACACTACCATATTGGTCTTGTCCTCTCCAAACACTTAGGGCACCCTCAAAGGGCCCATCTCTTATTTCAACAATTGAGATATATATTCAAGTCCACCATTTACTATTTTTACAATGTGGGATGAAGTTTCACTCCTCCTTTCATTTGGCTCATTCTAATTGGTCAACCATGAAGTAGTTCACTTTGACCATTAATTTCTCATTCACTCGAAAGTGGTTTTGGCCAATTAATCACATCATCATCATTTGCTGCGATGTAGTTTATGGTGATCACCAATTTCTTAGAAATTAATTCTTTGAGCAAACTTAAAATTCAAAGAACACCAATTTCCAACAATACCCTACATGAATGGAAATTAATGCAACTGATGATGCATATGCTTGTGCAAACACAAAAGGAGTTTAGATGAAATAACTATTACATTAGAATAGATAGTTTGTGGCTTTGAACCTTCCTTAGTGAAGCACTATCGAGCTTACTCGGCTAATCAGTGAACATGATATCTTGAATTGTTCAGTTGTTAGTGTAAACCAAGACCTCAGTACTTACACAAGAGTTGTCCTTATGCTTTCTAGTTCTTTCCTATTGTGTTTGTTCTGGAAATGGACAACGATCCTAGATTCATAAATGTTTATGATGAAGCAGCCCATCTTCACACTTATATAGGTTATCTTCCACAAAAAGTATCTTGCCATACTTTGCTATTCTAGCTCTGGGAATCATCAAGAGTCATAAGTCAACCTAGTGCCCACTCAACATGCAGCACTTCCATGTCATATGAATAGGTTGAAATGCTCATATGAATTTTCATAACTTAGTTGTCCTATTGAACCAAGTTCTTGGGATCTCTAGTCATCATGGATGGATGTCCTCTATGTCGGTTCTCAAACTTATAAGTTTTAATGCCATTCCCTTTGACAAGTGTTTCACTTGATCTTTGGACAAGCCTTTTGTTAACGAATCCGCTAAAGTTTCCTTGGACTTTACATGGTCAAGTGAAATTATCCTATTTGAGATCAATTGTCGTATGGAATTATATTGTCGTCTTATATGATGAGAGTTGCCATTGTACATGCTACTTTATGCCCTTCTAATGGCTAATTGACCATCATAATGAATTATGATGGCAGAAACCAACTTAGGTCAACATGAAATATCATCTAAAAATTTTTAGAGCCATTATGCTTCTTTTTTAGCTTTGTCTAAAGCTATGAATTTGAACTCCATCATATAAAAAGCTATACATGTTCATTTAGAGGATTTCCAAGATAGAGTAGCTCTACCTAGGGTGAAAATATATCCACTTGTGGACTTGGTATCTTTCGTATCAGATATCTACTTAGCATCACTATAGCCTTATAATACATCTAGATATCATGAGTAATGTAACCTGTAATCCATTGTGTTCTTAAGAAATCTAAGAACCCTTGTCAATACTTTCTAGTGTTCATTACTGGGATTGTTCATAAATCTACTCAACTTGTTTATTGAGCAGGGAATGTCAGGGTGAGTACAGTTTGTTAGAAATATTAAACTACCTATTATTCTTAAGTGTTCCACTTGAGACATGAGTTCACCAGTATGTTTTCTCAGATGTTAACTGGGGTTCATAGGCATTTTTATGGGAGAACTATCATACACATAGAATTTCTTGAGAATTTTCTCAACATATTAGGATTGAGTTATAATCAGTCCATCAGATGCTCTAACAATCTTAAATCCTATTATAACATCTACTACACCCATATCTTTTGCGTCAAAATGCTTCATAAGAATTTTCTTGGTTGTCAAGTTAATATCTTAGTTGCTACCCATTATTAGTATGTCGTCAACATATAGGCAAACCATCACAAATTCACTTTGAGGGCCTTTAAAGTAAACACACTTATCGCACTCATTTATTTTGAAACCATTTGACAATATTACTTTGTCAAATTTTTCATGCTATTATCTCAGGGCTTGTTTGAGTTCATATAAACACTTAACAAGTTTGCACACTTTTCTTTCTTGCCCATAAACAGTAAACCCTTCAACTTGTTCCATATATATTTCTTCATGTAACTCACCATTTCAAAAAGTAGTTTTTACATCCATTTAATGTATTTCAAGGTTATTCAAGACTGCAATTGCAATCAACATCTTGATGGATGTGATCCTTGTCACTGGTGAATAAATATCAAAGAAATCAAGACTTTTTTTTTGTTTGAACGCTTTTGCTACCAACCTTGCCTTATATTTGTCTATAGAGCCATTTGCCTACCATTTATGTTTGAGATAGCTCTTGAAGTTCTTCCACGATGATGGTGGCTTTTCTATGATTGCAACAGCTTGGAAGGATTCACTCAGAATTATGTTTTCAACATGAATTTCATACAGAATAATCTGCAACTCTTGGACTTGACTTATGACGGATTTGAAAACCATCTTATAGTCCAAAAATTTGGCCACCATAAGTTTCTTCAAAATGGCATCTTCTACCCAATATTTCTTATCAAGTAAGTCCCACAGCTCTTAGCTATCTTAAGAGGGCTATATACGTTGTACAATGAGTTATCCAAACTATTTTGAATATAACTCCAGCACAAGAAATTACTTTGATTCCACGCATCCAAAGCTGCCTATTTTTGGACATCAATGTTGTCTTCGAGTACTGTAAGAGTGTCTTTTTTTAGAAATTTGATGAGGCCTAAGGTTGTTAGGTAAAATAGCATTTTTTGCTACTATCTCTTAAAATCGAGTCTAGTGAATTTTGTTGGTCTTTCTCTGTGAGCCAGAATAGGTGCAGGTACCGAAGCCGTGACTAGAGCAGCAGTAGCAATAGGTGGGACAACAACTGGATTTGATGCTATGATCACAAAACACTAATTCATTTTAAAATTATTGTTTCTATGTGTGAAATTCTGTGATCAAATAAAAATCAAGGAGTTGAGGCAAGAGTTAGACTCTCTGTCTTTAAGACGAATTAACCACGCACTGATGCTAATAGAACTATGGATATTGTCTCTCAAGATACAATGACTTAATCAAATGGTAGCAGCACTACAAACCGTCTAGTCTCTTATAACTTTTGGCTTACTGAACTCACTATTTGGACTTACATAGACCAATGCTGTGAATGGACTATGATTACTATATTATGAGAAATATGCTTTGATTACTGTATAATTACTCTACTTTAATTCAACGTAGGACTGATATATTTGTAGTAACAAAGTAGAAGTCGAAAAGGTGGTCAAAATATCATCAATATTGCTATGACTTTCCAACATGGCTATTAATGCAAAAATTTTGATAGACATAGTCCATATTCATTTGCTGGAAATTCATGCAGTTCAAGTACTTTCACTGTGAATTTATTCTTGCTCATTTTCCAAATTCCAAAAATTCATACTAGAAATTTAATGTTTGGCAGAGGAAGTTTGAAAGTTTCTTGGGCCAAAAATTCATATTAGATTTAGTCCAAACAAAGTTGATACTAGACTTACGACCCAACTGATTTAATCTAAGCCTATGACCATGCCATGCCAAGCTAAGCTAAACCCAAGCCCATTTGATCGAATGGACGGGTGGGCAACTGTGGTGGCACACACATATAGGTTTGAATTGAACACACTATCATGTAGGTCCTATCCCTTAAAATAGTTGTGGCATGCTCAAGGGGTCCATCTCTTATTTCAACATTTGAGATATATATTTAAGTCCACCTTTTACTACTTTTACAGAGTAGGATGAAGTTTCACTCCTCCCTTTCCTTTAGCTCATTTTAACTGGTCAACTATTAAATAGCTCACTTTGACCATTGATTTCTCATTCACTCAAAATTGATTTTGGCCAATTAATCATATCATTTTTATCTACCCATGGCCTAGTTTATGACAATCACCAATTTCTTAGAAATTAATTCTTTGAGAATACTTAAAATTTTGATCAAAGATGACCAATTTCCAACAGGTTCAAGTCTAGTATATGCATGAGAGGCAACTAAAATCAATAAACTTACATTTGAATTGTTGTTCATTATAGTATAAAGTCAAAAGGTTTAAATTTTTTTACTAATGCTAGGTAATAATTTTTTGCAATGTTAAGCTTATAAAATTTTTAACTTATACTATATATTTACTTCATTTCAAATTTATCATGCACTCTCTTTTTTTCTCGATAAAATAATAATGATATGATTAATTAGGTTCAAAAGGATAAAAAAGTAAAAAGGACTAAAAAGACCTAATTGATCAGATAAATAAAATGATAAAAAGGTTAGAGACCTTAATTGACTAAGCCTACCAAGAAGGGTATCAAAATCTTAATGGACCAAGACCACTAAGACAAAATACTATAAATAATAAGCCTCAAAGAAAAATTGGGTAGGAAAAATCATTTGTAAAATTTGACGACATTTGAGAACTAAGAACTCTTACTTCCATGTTTAAGAGAAAAAAATTCTTACTAATTGTTCTGAGTAATTTTCCGAGCATGAAGCTTTGGCTAAATTAATTTTTTTTTAGTTACTTAAAAGGGCAAACTACACACACCATTAGTCAACATTTGGATGATTTCATCCTGAAAAATGAGCATAGTGAACATCTCATGAAACCTAGAGCTTAGGTGCCTAGACATCCTAGATGCCTATCCCAAGGAAGCAACTACTGCAAGAAAATCACAATTACATGATAATGCATAGGCAATGTTGCAAAAACAAGGAAAATCACAAAAGATAAGTCTTCCAAATGACTTAATGCAAAAAAGAGTATGCCAATACTCATACACCCTTAATAAAGATGCAAAGTTTGACAATACTAGCATATACAAATGTCACCTTACGTTTAGCTTGTACTTAGCCATCTAAGAAAAAGTAAGGGGGGCTTGCAAAAGTCATAACTATTATAAGACCACTCAAAGAGGCTGACTAAAAGATACTCCCAATAGTGTGTCATAAGCATCGTGATAAGATTTTCAAAGATAGCACAAATGAAGCGCGACAACACCATGCCAAGGGGTTCCTAAAGAACACCTCAGTGAGAGACCTCAAGGGGCTCTAGAATAACTTGACTCTAAAAGAGCTTGTAAATAATCTTCAAAGTATAATCCTTTATCTATTAACACTAAGTGATTTGCAAAAGTAGAACGCGATAAGAAAAATTACTGAGCCCTAATATAGCCTGGAAACCCTAACTTGCCAAAGGGAATAATCTAACATCCCTCAATATATAACTCCTCCAAAGTGAATGCACAATATAAATTGCCAACACTGAACAAGAGCTCAAGAACTTAGAAAATCCTAGTAAATGTAAATAAAGTCAACATTACTGTAACTGCCCATCATAGATACATCCACTTCATAGGTGCCCACACCAATAGATAACAAATTATCTTGAAAGCTTATTCTGGCTAGGAAGATAACCTCTTAAACTTTAGAAAACATCTCAGTATTTGGAAGAACATAAAACTCTGCCAACAATCTTGAAGGATCTTTCAGAAAAAATGATTTGTGAGAAAAAATATAAGTCCTATACAGAATGTGAAATGAGACATGCATCGACCATACTGCAATATGTAAGTCCGTGAACTTATTTTAACCTTTACTTAGTCACTGCAAAATTTTAGAAATACTTTTTACAAAAAGTGAAGTTAGCATAAGCCCCAAGTCTTTTAGAAAAATCTACTCATTGCAGATACTAAAAAATGCCCTTCAAGACTTAGTAGGATCCATCCAAAGACTCGATGAATAGGCTACTTTATGAATAAAGAGAGAGTGATGAATAAGACCATGATTCTTGTTAACAACCTCAGAAAGATCTCCCAAGTGTGAAACATTTGAATAAAAATCTATAAATTGTTCGCATAATAAGACCTCTTGATAAATATCCTAGATATCCTTCAAAAACACAAGACTTAGTCTTAAAAAAATTTTCTAATCCTTCCTAAAAAAGCTATAATAGTCAGTAACCCCTTTCATAGAGAAGATAAATGATCGTGTTCATCAAAGGAACAAGCGTCTAAACACATTTGACAAAATTATGAAACCTTGGAAAAGGTTGGACATCCCTATATCAGAGTAGACACCATCCACTTAGCATGAATGCTGGAAGAATGCCCAACTTGGGCACTAAAAACGATGCTGGGCACCTAGCCACCTAGCTCCACACCGACTGCATTGATGCATATGATGACTCCTTGATGGCGATGCTCTTCTTGTCGTCTTTTCTCTCTGTTCCAGCACCTAATGCGATTATTGAAAACTAATTAATTAATAACTTTATCTTAACAAATTAAGGTAAGATAAAAATTGTAGTTTGATTTTACATTATTTTAAACAAGAAAATAATTATTCAAATTAGGATGCTTGATGATATGACTAATTAAGTCCACAAGGGCTAAAAAAAAGTAAAAAGAACTAAAAAGTTCCAATAGATCAAACTAAAAAAAATGAATAAAAAAGTTAGAGAGATAATTGACTAAACCCATCAAGAAAAACATTAAAACCCTAAGGGTTGAAGCCCATTAAGAAAAAAGACAGTAAATAATAAGCACAAAAAAAAAAAGAACATGAAAAATCATTCATAAGAAATTCAAGAATTGAGAAATCTCTGCAACGCGATTAAAAAAAATAAAAATCTCTACACCACATGAAAAAATGGAAAGACTCAAAATTATGCTCACTATGAAAAATGATCCTATCTTGATTTTCACACAATATCAAATAAAATTTTGTTTCTTAATAGGAAATTTTTTCTATTAATTGGCCTTAAATCCTCAAACCCAATTTCACTTTTGTATTTAGTCCCCATCATCCTTTTTTAAGTTTGCACTCTCTATTCTAAAGTACAATTTTGAGTTCACTCTGTACTTGTGTCAAAAAATACTAAAATGCTCATGACTTTAAATTGCAACTACAAAATGCCCAATATTCTTTATGTCTTCTATGTTTTTTCATTTTCGTTTCATGTTTTTATTTTTCATTTCACACTTTCTCTTTTCATTTTCCTCCATTTTTAGAAACTATCATCAATTGTTCTTCTCCATTTTCTTGTGTTATGCTTTACCTCATCTCTCCAACTTGTTGTCCGCCATTATTGTTGCCCAAGAGAAAAAGACTTTTAGTTTTGATCATATTTTCAAAGGTTAGATAATGTACTTCATCTTTGCAATAATATATTTTATTTTCATTGAGATTTTGTGGTTGTGAGATTGAAAAAAAAATCCTAAAATTTGTTTTTGTTGCCTATCATTTTAGTTAATGTATATTGGTTTTGTTTATTATGAAGCCTAATTTGATTATGGGCATCTTATTAAATTCACTCATTTCAAATTTTAGAGAAAATTCTAATATAATGTTTTTCATCAATCATAGGTTTGTCAATAAGGACATCATCATCATTTATGGTAAAAGAAATCCAAAGCTTGGTACATTCTTTGTTGCTATAATTTTAGTACTATTATCACGATTAAATTTAATCATTTGGATATTCGAGGCAAAGAAATAGTCCCAAGAATTTTGTAAATTAAAATTAGGAATACTATTTCAATTAAAAGTTGTACGAAAGGGGTAAAGGATTTTTATTTTTATTGTTGATCAAACAAAATTAGCATAACGTATGTGTAGTAGTTTGTGTAAGTAATCTTGGCACAAAAATTTAAAATTTTAATATCTCAAATTGTGGTTCCGGTATCAGAACCTTGGTTTTTAGTACTCTCAATAAGTAATTATTATACCAAAAATGCAAGCTTTCAGTACTTCTTATTATGTTTGTAGCACCTAAACTTTAATTATATACGTTGAAATGTAGTACTTGAACTTTAACCTGTGCAATTTTATTTTATTTTATTTTATTTTTTTGTATAAAAATTGAAACTTTCAGTATTTAAATTGTGACTTATTGTTCCAAAACCTCAAATGTAGCATCTAGGTAGTTATGTTTCTCTCTTTTTTTTTGCAAAAATAATGGCTAAAACTCCAAGACCTATGCACCAAACTATCGAAGGTAATAGAGACTTTGAGCTATATTCTTGGTGCTCTCCAAGTTACTATATTCTCAATGCTCTCCAAGGTACTTTAAAAATATTATGCAAGAGTTGGATGGAAAGATGAGCTTCAAAGACACTGAAGCACTAAAAAAAACCCCATTTTTTGTGTATCTCAAAATGACTGACTTGCGTAAATTGAGTACCAATAGTGTTATTAGAGTAAAGCTCTTTTAAGAAGGTTTCATATTAGGTCTTGTTCTTTCATTTTTTGAAACGATATTAGGCTTCTTTTTACTGTGAGGGACTTTTCTATTGTTGTTGGGTTGTAGCACATGGGACAGCCTATGAATTTTGATATAAAAATAGAATTAGAAATTGTTAAATGATTATTTGAAGGAAAAAAATAAAAATGTCACTTGAGTTGAGATTTGTAAAAGATTGAAAGAGTTGGAAAAAAAAACATAATGATCAGGATATAGATGATTTTGTTAGGATGTGCATACTACTAGTTTTCAACTGTATTTTGTTTCCAACTAGTAATTATTCGACACCTAGATTCTTTCTACCATACGTGGACAATTAATCTTTTATTGGCCTTTATGCTTGGAGAGTTGGTGCATTTAAGTTTTTGCATGATGAGGTTTTGGTGCATCTAAAATGTGAAATAAGGAAAGGTTCAAAAAAGAAATACCTTCATGGATGCAGTATTGGTTAATGGTAAGTTAATGACATTGTTATTATTAATATTTTTTATTACTATTATTGAGTAACTATAACATTTCATAATTCTTCTTTTGAATAACATGCTTGGATTTATGAACGTATTCCTTATTTGGGAATGGCAAATTCATTGCATTCTTTTCCACAATTTCTTTAATGGTATGAGAGTAAGATCCCCATGAGAGTTGTTGGTATAGAAGAAAAATTCAAGACGATTACTAGAAATATGGTAATAACTTATATTCTTTATCTTTGTTGTTATAATATTTTTATGTACATATTAAATTACAAACTAAACTGTAGAATTATGTTTGAATAGGTTTTGGATATTTATTCATTCCTTAATGAAGAGAAATTGTTGTTACCAAGACACCATGGAGCACCAACTATTGATGTGTATGGCATGCAAGAAATGTTGAATGAGAAAGAGAAAGAGATATAATTACTAAAAGAAAGACTTTTCTTTCTTAAAAATAGAGGACTTGCTATTGGAGTTGAGGTTGAGGAGAAGAAAGACAAAGGGAAATCAGAAGAAAAAGGGCTAGAAGAAGAGGAAAAGAAAAAAGAAGAGGAAGAAGATAAGGAAGAAAAGAGGGAAGAGAATGAGGAAAAGGATGAAAAGAAAGAAGAAGATGATGAGGAAAAAGAACATAAAGAAGAGGTTGAAAAAGAAGAGGAAGAAAAAAAGAGAAAGATGAAAAAAAAGGAGCAAAAGAAAGGTGATGGTAGTGGAATTCACCCTAAAAGTCCTGAATTAGGGGATGTTATACCCTTGGAAGTGACCATAGCTTTTATCATGAAACATATGCGAGACTGAGGTGAGATGACCCAAAGAAGAAAAGAAATGGATATTATTTCACCTCGCGCCACACCATTAAGGACATGAATGAAGCAAATTACTAATAAGCGTTGTGGCAAGAAAAAGAATGTATGTGTATACAAGTGTTAAACACTACATTTTGGAGTTTTTATACTTGATGTAAGTGAGAAAAATACTAAATGGCATTAGAAAATATACAGCACAGCTGGACTGAAGTACTAGATATATGTAGTACATTTTTTATAGGAGAAGATTAAGGATGTCCAAAATACTAAATTGATAGAGATTGAATTTGAAAAGTCCAATTTATCAAATAATGAGACTTCTTTAATCAGTTTCAAGGACGAGCAGATTATAAAGAGTGGTATGAGATATCTGATAAAGATAGAGAAATTATTGACTCATAGTTGCATTGAGATAAAATTGAGTAATTATAGTGAATACACACTATTCTTTTTATAGTAAATTTATGATTTGTGTAACATGATGATTTATTATTGTAATGTTACTATTTGGGAAGGACCTAGTCTTCAAATTGGAGGATCTGTGTTTTGCAATCTGTCGGTTGGGAAAGAATTGAGTAAGATTTAATTGATTGCTATACGAAGATCTTGTGCAACCCTTCATTTAGAGAAAAATGTGATCACAATATTTGGTGTCTGACTCCATACATACAAGTATGCAGTATTTGTTTTGTATTTCCAACTACAAATAACTTGATTTAACGAGTTCTAACATTAGTTGTTGACATGAGGAAATTTTGAGAGAATTTGAGAAAGCAAACAAGAGTCGTGGTATAAAATAATATGAAATTCCAAAATTTATTGATCAACTGAGCACACGCAAGTTCCTAGAAAAGTTGAATTTAGATATGCTAAACAAATGCCAATTTATTAAATTCCCCATTAACAGCTATTATCACTTGTTCCTCTTTGTGTTGGACATGACTGAGAAGAAGTTCATATAGATGAACCCATCCTAGTCTCCCCAAATGAAAGCAATGACAAAAGTTTTTGTAAGTTCACTTATATTTGTAATATATTTATCCAATTCTTTGAATAAAAACTAACAAATACTTTTGCAAGCTAAGTTTTTAGCTGGATACCTAAAACACTACTTTGGGTATATTGTGCCATAAAAAAAGTGTAAATATGTTTTAGTCACCAAAAAAATGGGGACCTAGACTATGTAGTTTATGTATATCTTTAGGCTGAGTGTTATGCCAAAAACATGAAGGATTTCTAACAATATGCAAATGAATATTCTATGGATGCATATTGAGCATATATTGATGTACAAATTTTGACTGATGAGCATGGTTTAATGTATTCTAGAGGAGAATGATGATGCTTGGATAGTTATTATATGGATGAATTAACTATTTTGTTATTTTATATTTCAATATTTCTAACATTCTTACTAGATAACATTTATAATTTGTGCATTTGCATGACTAGAATTGATGGTGTTTACAGTTTATAGTATAATTTAGAAATTTATTTATAAATAGATGTTGGTAAAGATATATATGTTACAAGTTAGATAAACAAATTAAGTACATAAGTGTAATTCGAGAGTACAAAGCTGTTAACAGTAAGTACTTTTTTGCCAACTTTTGGTATTCTTCTAAGCATATAAGAGATCAAATTCATTTCAGCCTAATCTGACCTTTGCGTGATCACAAGATCATGGCATATCAGTCCTAGAATTTATATAATCATGATAGGTTCGCTAGTTTTCCATGATAGTGTCAAGAGGATTCATTTGGATCATGTGTCAATGGTTTATACCACTCTGAATAAGAGTGCAAGTAGTTAGATATAGGTGTTTAAGTTCCTAACCGTTAAAACATGTACTATCACAATCATTTCTTCAACAAACCATGATTTTGTCACATTGGGGTTTCGTATGAGTTATTGCACATATCGAATTAAACCTCATTCCATCCTTTGGAAAAGCAAACACATAAATATGAAAAATAGGTACACAACATTAACAAACTGAGTACATAAGTGTAGTTTAAGAGTACATAATTGCCAAAACTGGGTATTTTTTCATCAATTTCATCATTCTCAGCACATAAGGAATTGAGTTTAACTCTCCCTAATCTGTCCATTGTGTGATCATAAAATCATGGCTAACACGTACTATCACGATCACATATTCGACAAATCATGCATTTGAAGTTATGGGGTCACTAATGTGTTGTTTCATGCATCGATTGAGATTAAAATTGGCCTTTGGAAAAGCAAGTACATAATCCTTTACCACAAGTACACAACATATTCAAATTGAGTATATAAACCCTAAACCCTAAGTATGTAAGTGCCGAAACTGGGTACTTTTTTTTTTCTTCAGATTTTCAATATCATTCTCAGCGCATTAGGGAACATTCTCCATTCTACCTGACCACCCATTTCATGATCATCAGACCATGAAATATGATCAAAGTATTTTATTAGGTTGCTCCACACATTTAATTGAAGTTAAAACTATTCATTGTAAAATCAAGTACAAAACCCTTGATTGTAAGTACACTACATGTGTGGTTTTAGTACATAAACGGATGTTTGAAGTACACAAGTGCTTAAAATGGGTACTTTTTGCAGCATATCTAGTATCATTTTTAACAAAAAATGGTATTTTTATCTGTATTTAAGGTATTCAATAGATTTAGTAACGTATCTAAAAATATGATATAGTGCATTACATGCAATGCCAAATATTCCAACACATACTATATTGATTTTATTAGGTTGCTCTACACATTAAATTAAGGTTAACATCGTTATTTGTAAAAGTAAGTAAAGAAGCCCTAATTATAAGTACACAACATGTGCAGTTTCAGTACATAAACGGATGTCTGAAGTAAACAAGTGCCTGAAATAAGTACTTTTCTCCACATATCCGGTATCGTTTTTAACAAAAAATGATATTTTTGTCTACACTAGTTTTTAACCCATGCGTTACACCGGGAAATTATTTAAAATTTAAAATTTTGTTATATTTAATATTAATTATAATTAATACTTGTATTTATTATAATTAATCATACAAATGTTACAAATATTAAATAAAAACACTAACTTAGATAAAACTAATTGAAGTTTTATTGCAAATAATTTAATAGTCGAAATACATAATATGCAACAATATTTCATTTAAAAGGGATTTATAATATTCAAATCAAATGTTCTTGCAGTTGCTCCATTCCCTACAAATCTTCATATTTAACCTACACAAAAAATATATATTAAAAGAAAACAACATTTAGAATAATGAAATGGAATCTTTAATATCTATATATAATTCAATATATATTATGTAAACACAAAATATATAAAACTTACCTTGTATGTCTTTTATCCATATATTAGTTGTCAAAGCTCATGTGTTATTTCATTTCTATTTAAAAAGAAGAAGAAAGAAAGAAATTAATTGCTAAGTGTAAATTACTTTATAAAGTTAATGGATTACTTATAAAACATACGTACCTCAATATCTCTTTCATATTCATTAATCTTTTTTCGAACAATACATTTGTAGAACTCCATTAAATATGTAGAATCTTAAACATATAGATAATTTAAGTATATATCAATTACTTCTCTAATAGGAATATGTTAAGTGAAGTAAATTGAATATACCTTGCCTACTTTTGCTTTACAACGTTTATCAAACTTTTTTTTGATCATAATAACTATATAATATAAACTAAATACTCAATTATCTAACAATAATTATCATACATACCTCACACGATGAATTGGTTTTAATAACTTCTTCATCCCAATTAGACTCAAATCTCAATATTCACCGGTTAAAAAGCTATTTATATATTTCCTGAAAAAAGAACACATCATACTGTAAGAATTACAATCTGTCCATGTATGACAATGAAATTATTCATGCTATCTTTCATCTTGTTTGTTTATCCACTCCTTTAAATTAATTTTCCCAAAGTTACTGAATCCATGTAGATTGAAATGAGCTATCCTTTAGCCATCACATGTAATTAGCGATTGCGCTCACAACTAATGATATATTTAATTATACATTAGTACAAGACAAAATAAAAATTAGAATCAAACTTTTCAAAAGTAGAACTTCAAAAAAGAAATGATATAATTCTAGTCCAAGTTTTAAATAGAAGAAACTAAACATAATAAATGAATCTCATATAAAAAATTTGGTGACAAGGATTGTCAACTATGATAGAATACACAATGTAGTCACTTGTGTATTTATTTTCATAATAAGAGACTAAGAGTAATATCATGAAATAACTCCAATTTAAAAAATATGTAGATGGTGGGAAAAAGACCATAATTTTATTTGATTCTACAAAGACCTTATCGAACCTCAAAATAGTTTATATATTCCAAGAAAAATGTTACACATGATTGCACATCTAAATTGCTTGTACAAAGTCCATATCCAAGTTTGAAATCAAGTTCTCCTCTATATTAGAATTTTGATCATGAACTTCATTGTTGTCATCTTCTTCGTAACGACATAATGGAATGGAAAAAGATTAGTGAAGATAACTTTTAACAAAATAATTAATTTATTCTAAACTAATTTCGTGAATAATAAATTAACTCCTAACACAAATTTTCTTTGCTGGAGATTCATCATCTTGCAAGTCACTTGTGGAAGAATCTCTCACCATGCTATTCGATAAGCCAAAGTTAGCTTCCTCCAAAAATGATTACTTACAGCAAATGATTCATTCTTTGAAGGATTGACAATCAAACCCTTGGCTACTTCTTTAATACTCACAGTTCCTTTAAGCTTACATGTAATTTGTCAATATATAAAAATATAAGTTAGTTATCATATTATTAAAAGTAACACCAAATATACCAACCGAGAAAGATAAAAATCATTATACCTACTTCAAGAAATACTTAGACACAAGATTGACATCAACATTATACCACTTTGAAATTGTGAGGTCAAGATTTCCACTTTCAAAATTGTAATCGATCAACATAATCTGGAACAAGAATGGATGTCCCCTGAGACACATAACTATGTCTATGACAATCTTACTCTTTGCTCCTTCCTACATAATTAATATTAAAATAATTAAAAAAATTTATTAAATAATAATAATCATAAAAGTATTTAATCCTTCATAATTCAATATGGTTGTACAAATTTAATAAAAAATACAATAACCTATTCATATGCTAACATGAGATGTGTGAGCTCTATGCCGATTAGTCTTTTAAATTCATAATCAAAGATAACAAACCACGCCCCACCAGTCATATCACAATGAAAGACCTTTAACATGTACCTTGAAATAAAAAGGATTTTGTAAATTAATGAACAATATTTAATTCGTCACCTAACCAAAATTTAAGTTTGTTTATATACACATTTGAGTATAGATAAATGAAACAAGCCTCAATATAGGAGATTGCACCTCAACCTTGCAATGACCACAAAAGAAAGTTGATTCCTTCTCAGGAACCTTTTTTGGACAATGCATGCAAGCTTTATAAAATAAAATATTCTATAAGTCAACTTTCAAAATATCATCTTTGCATGTGTAAACCTGAACCTGTATCAAAACCATTGTGTGACTACAATGTAGAGAAAACAAAATAAATGATATTCAATTGCAATTAGTAATTTTATAAATTATGATAATCACTGATGTATCAACAAAAATAATCTTAGGGAAAATCTCAACCACCATCTTTCTATTTTAGAACATCAACTCTGACACAGAAGGTTGCAAATTTTCAATGGGTGTAATGTTTTTGTCTCCCACGTTGTATATAGTATAGTTAGATATCATATATATGAAAAATAACGTGAAAGATCGAATCAATAAGATTTATGTTTGATGTATGAATAAGTTGTATATATAAGAAAAACACACTAACCTATCTAGAAATTCCAAAACCTTTGGTATCTCCATATTAATGTAAACTTTGATCGCAAATGTGGATTTTAAATTACAAACACTTGTATTTTATAATAAAAGAAAAAATTGCATTAAATCAATGTGCCAAACAAAAATAACCCTTAACAACTATACACCACTTATTGATTTTAGAAAGATATTAGTGCCTTTGAACACTCGAACCTTTAAAAAAGTTACTCCTACCACAAAAGAGCTTGCAGCATTTTTAAAACAATCATCATCTACCAAATTAGCTAATTTGCCCCATAATGCCACCATCGTACTACTGCCATTGTATAAGAAAATGAAAAGTCAAAATGAAATTAATATGATTTTTTACTTTACAATTATACTTGTTACACACACACGGGCCGGGGGTGGGGAAGGGGAGATTTATTGTATAGTGAAGTACCTTTGATCCATCAATTCAATGTTTCATACTGGGCCAAATTTTGTACTTTCAATAGGACCCATTTTATTTAGCCTTCCCAAAACATCTACAACATAATATTTTGAATGTTAATACAGCACAATCATGTGCAACTCAATAGAATTTAATAACTATAGCACCAAAAGTGAGAATGAAATTACCAGTCAAATAAGTATCTACTCTAAAACGTGCAGGGATATCTTTGAAGTCCACAAATTCAAATTTATGTGGCCTAATGTGATTATCTCCTTCCAAGTGGTTCACTTTATTTGCAATTGTGAAACAAATGTAATAATGATTAAGAACAGGCCTATGACCTCTTTCACATTTATACACCTTAAACTTATCAACCATGTAAACACATCCCTCAGACATTAACAGGCTGAACCTAGCAATCAAATTCTTAGGCATTGTTGCTTGCATGTATTCATCCTGCACATATAATATACAATCATCAAGAAAAGGATTAGCATTGTATTATCAAAACATGGCTATTAATATGATTATGGGTTGTAAGTTGGTCCAAAATCAAAGTTCACATAATTTTTTTTAAACTCATACATAATAATCATACTATTGGCTGGTTGATTCAAAAAAAAAATTTTTTTGGGGCAATTACTAAAGTGATAGATATGTAAAACCAACAGACTCATGAAAAATAAAATTACATAAGAAAATATCTAAATATGTCTACACTTTTATTACAATTAATAGCTATATCTGAATGAAAAAAAATCAAATCTCATTATATGACTAAAAACACAATCAATTTTAGGATATTTTTCCAACAACAATTAGTTAACATTTATTTAAAAAATAAAATTTATATATTAACTACAACATCGAATAATTAATAATTAATAAACATAATATTAAGATCAACTAATATGTATTTCATCTACCAAAAATAATATTGAGAACTATAAAAATTTGTATACTTGTTGCTACCACATTGCTGTAGTGTATGTCAAAATTATAGAAATTAAATAATAATTTTAATAATTAAAACTAATTTTACTTTCACATAGCACTTCTGATATATAATACCATTAATTAGAATTATTAAAAAGTGGTAGTTGTTTCATTGTATTACTAACACAAAAAGTACAAAAAACATGTCATACCAAAACAAAATGTTTGGATATTTTCTACCATGATGAAGCTTAACTTTTATTATATTATTAGCAATACCAAAATAGGTTATAAGATTAGTTATCGACATGAATGATATTATAAATGTTAATGTTCGAATGATATTTGTTATCAAATTCACAATTAAAAACATAAAAGATTATCATTTTTGTAAATTACAATCATATGTATGTAAAGTTACACCTAAGACAATAAATATTGACTATGAAAACATACTTGCTTATCTAAAATAACCATGTCTAATGACAATGTATCTCCACTAATATAGTGAACTCCATCCCTAACTCTAGTGATCTTGACTTTGATTATCCAATTAGTCTCCTTTGGTGAAAGCTAATGCAAAAATTGGTACCCAGTCATGATTCAAAAAAAGTACCTGAGAATTTCAAGAAAACATTAAGTTATAAATTCATATAGAATGTGCAAAATATCATATATGGCATGTTGTAACATAAAAAATGATGCACCAATAACAAAAATAAAAGAATTAAGGAAGGATTAACTGCTTAATTGTAACTTACAATATTGACTTAATGATACAATATAAATTTTCATGTAGAACAACTAATACCTCTTGGCAAATTGTCAAAAATTTCCGTGTAGACAACATTCCTTGTGTAATAATTGTCAAGAGTTTCATTATTTTTAATCAAAATTTTCAACCCTTGTCTTGAAGTCACACATGAAATTGCAACATATAGTTAACCATGACTAAAAATAGGTTTTGGCAAATAGACACCAACATTGTCAAAAGTTTGGCCTTGACTTTTGTTTATTGTCATGGAAAAACATACTTTTATAGGGAATTGACATCTCACAAAAGTGAAAGACCATTTAGATTCAGTTGGTGACATATCTATGCGATAGATAGAAAATCATTTACCAACATTGTTGCAAGTAATTGCCTCAGCTTCAATTACTATGTCAACTAATTGCGTCATAATTAACCCTGTGCTGCTACATAATCTAAGCCTTTAATTCAAGTTTCTCAAAAGAATAATTGGAACCCCAACTTTCAACTCAAGTTTATGTTCAAGTAATCCAGAGAATTTTAAAGTATTGAGGAACTCGATTGGATAAAGAATGGATAGCTCATCAACACAGGCTGAAGTTGGATGTATCTTATCTGCACTCAAGTATTGCTTAGTTTCTCCTGGTATTAATAACATTATATGAAAATTCACTTGATCAACAATTTCATTTGTTAGAGAGAGAATTGCTCTTTTTCGAAGATATTCGGGCACACTATACATTGATAATAAGTCTAGTAATGTGCTTTGAACAATTTCACCAATTAGATCTAATTCTCCATAAATCAAGAGATCATTAGGAATTTTAATCCAAGAAGCTCTTTTTCATCATCCAAGGCAATTGCAAGCAACTGACCTTCACCAAGATCCAATACCCACTTAGCAAACTCTCACATATTTTGAACTTTATTATAACCCAATGGTGTTTTCATTAGTCTCATTTTTATGGTCAACAAAAAAACTTGGCAATGATCCCCAAATATCTGTAGATTTGTTAACAGATGCAGGAATGATATCAAAATGTCCACCTTTATTGACCACTGGTAATATTAGCCTAAAATCACATCCTAACAGCACGAATTTACCTCCAAATATTTGATGCTTGGCATTCGGGTCATGAAACTTCATTATAGCTCTAGACGTGTGATCCACTATCTCAAATATATGTCTATGTTGGGCATTATCCCAAAATATTAATGATGCCTTGTAAATCAAATTAGCCAAAGGGGAATTTCGGTTGATATTACATGTCTACTCATTGTCAACTACTATTGAAATCTTGAGCCTAGAATGGGATGTTTGTCCCCTTAGTAGTAAAAGTGAAGCTATACTAGAAGATGCAATAGCTAAAAGAATTTTTCCTTGAGAGCACAAGCATGCTATTATTGTTCCCATAAATATGTCTTATTTGTTCCTCCACTACCATGCACAAAATATAACCACTTATTCCTCTATGGATTGCATCAATAACAACATTATACACCCGAATTTGATCAACATTTAAGCTATTATATAATTGAATATTCTCTTGTAAAAGCGGCCACCTATCATAACATAATTCCTCTGCAACTAATATGCTTTTGAGATCAACTACTTCACCAATATCTGGGAATTGAAGGTATGGAAATTCTCTCAATAACCTACTATTAGCATTCATTATTTCTCATTTCAAATGATGCATAGTTCTTTAATTGGTCAGAACTCAAACTAAGATTTGGAATCCCTAAACTTGCTTTTGTCTGCAAAGTATGTCATCTGAAAGAAGTTCCCAACTTTGTTCCCATAATACCAGTGGATCGGCCACCTCACATAATAAAATCATATTTACAAATAGCTCACATAGTTGATATCTAGTTTCCCATTGTGCAGCATCATGAATTGCTCGACGCCATTCTTCATCAATCTTAACAGCCCCAATGCATTGCAAGCATTATTAAATGTTGGATAAACTGTACTATTTACAATTCTAATATCTTTATAACATTGTGGCCCCTTTACTATATTCAAAAGCATGTAAAGGTAAAATTTTTCCCCTCGTGATGGATGTGTTTAGTAGATCCTACCTATACATATGCCAGATTTTCTTTTTTTCCATTTTTTCCCTTTAGCATGCCAAACATATTTTGTGGGAAAATTAGTATAAGTAAGTTCCCTAGCCTCAGGATCTTCTTTATTCGTCTGCATTTATTCGACGAAAATAGTTTTTCAGTGCCCTTTCTATTAATTACATTATCCAATTGCTCGTAATCATCAAATATGACAAACTATTCCCCAAGAAAATGGAAAGAAAGTCTCTCAATGCCAGGACTTCTATATTGTATATCAAATTCAAAAATCTTCCAACTAACCTTAGAAGCAGAGACATAACGTGCATCTAAATACCTCTTAATCTCATCAACCTCATCGACCAATGTAATATCTTTACCCTTATCCTTGATTAAGTATTTTTTCGAACACCCTTGATTACGCCACTCAACATTAATATGAGCTTGAAATTTGATAATTAAATCAATATTGCGTGGCACAACTGATCTATTATCAACTTCAACACCTTTCTTCATTGCCATTCTTTTATTGTCTCTTCTTTGATATACTGGAAAACCATCTTCTATCAGTGTTATTTCAATCTGAAAGTTCTTAGGATAATGTTTTGAGCACTTATCATCAACTATGCAAGCACAACTTTTGTTAGCATTTTTGCGTGGACCATGAATCATAAATCACACTATTGATTCATAACTAACTGGATCCTTCTCTTTATTAGGTAGTTCTGCAAATATAATGTTATCAATGCTTGGGCTAGTTTGAGGTTTATCATTAGGGTGCAAAAACAACAATATATGACATGTGGCAACCCTTTTTTCTAGAATTCAATTGTATAAACTACTAGAAAGAAAGAAAGAGACAAACTTATGATATTATAATTTGAGTTATTCCTTAAGATAATTCTTATGTATTATGGAAAACATATACATATCGGCCATTGCCCTACCAAAATGTTTTCATTGACATAAATATTGCATTAGGCTATCTAACTTAATTTTGAATACTCAGGCAACAACATCAAGATGATCTTCTACCTTTTGGCCAGGAATAAGATTGACAAATTGTTAAATCTTCGATCAATTTGGATTGCAAGTGAATGTGAGAAATATATTGGGCAGTCCATAATATCTACAAATTGCCATTGCATCTTGCTAATTTTGCACCATATATCTAAGCCCACTTGTGAAATTAGATGGCAATACAAATTTCTTTCCAATAGAGCCTAAAGTTGTGTCTCATCTAACGACAACATCTTTAAGACCTTTATACAATTTTGACCTTAACTTTTTCTAATTCATGTGAACCCAATGAATATTTGACTTTTCTATGCATGTAAAGACATCAACAATGTATTGGTGATACAAATGACCTTCATTAATTAATGTCCATACTTCATTATGTCTATTTTACAATCAAAAGGCATGATATTCTCTCAAACTTATGAATTTTCTTCTATTTTGTGCTTGGACATTATTTTCACTTCTTAGATTTCTAGGAATATTAGGCCTAAATCCTTCTTCCTCATATGGAAACAAAAGTGGATATTGTATAGCCATAAAGCTTGGATGCAACTCAGTAATCCTTTTAAGGCCTTTACTCATTTCTTTGATAATAACATCATGATTTCCTATTGTTTGTTGTCCATCAACAGTGATAAGTGAAATAACTTCAGATATAGTAGACAAATTGTATTATCTTTCATCTTTTCATCGAGTTCTAATAAATTTTAAGCGAATAGGTACATAGTTTAAATCTCTAAGCTTCTCTCTTGCCATCTTAAGCACTTTTGCTAAAGAATTGTGTTCATATAACATATCTTGTAGTCCTTGTATAATATTTGGATCTATATCACTACTATCATTCTCTCATATTAGATTACCCATTCGATTTTTTGCCTCATTCACAACATCAGTAATATATAGTTGTATATAGTTTGGAATTCATTCAACCTCAGAAAGAAGAGATCCAATCAAATGGTGATTTTGTTCATTCAATAGAAAATAATATGGTCTATGACCATCGTTTATTTTGTTATCAATGTGTCCACCCATTAGCATGAATGCAAACATTGAATTTATTATTATGTTTTCCCTAAATCTTTCAGAAGATGGACCACCCTAGTAGTCCAACAACCTCTTAAGCAATTCTGGAGGCTCTTTCAGTAGTGGCAATTGAACTCGACCATCTCAACAACAATTGAGAATTTTGGAATTGCCGGCATTTGAGATTTTACAGTACGTTCTTCATACCATATAATTGCCCTACATTTGATGCGAACACTTTTCGGGCCACTCAAATCCCATGGTTGAGTGTATTTACCTATAATTAGGGATACAAATTATGATGTTTGATGTTTTGATAATGGAGAGTCATAATCCAAATAATAGTTCTACACTAATATTATTGTTACTCATGGTGAGGAACATAACTATGGGCCCCTTCATTAAGCTCATTGATAGAAATATCTATTTCAAATTCATTATGAAAGTTAAATTTTTTCTTAACAAATATAAAATAAAGAATATGTGAAAAAACTAAAATGATTTACCATATGAAGTTTTCAAAGAATGATGTAGAGTTTCCATAATCATCAACTTCCATTCAGTTATCATGACTCTGAAATGGTTCTGTATTGTGATTACATGGCATTTAACCACCAACAATTGATGTATTGCCATTACTTGGTATTGAATACAGTGGAGTTCCATTTTGAAAGTTTGGTGTAATGAAATTGGTAAAAGGAGTAAACTATTGAGTTGATGGGAGTTGAAGATGTAATACATTAGTATTAATCATTCTACCAATAAATTGGTTTTGATAAATAGAGGAGCAAATAGTATAGCTTGCTGAAGGTGTCAAGCTTACATTGATTTGAGAATAGGGATTGGTAAGAGGAATTTCAAACTGATTGTTTAGATATCCAAAACATAAGTTCAAATTGTTGATAGAAATAGTTTCTGGCAGTTGGTGGGGCATTATTATTGTAGATGATTGAATATTGCCATCACCGGTAACAATTGTATGAGAAAAAGTATGATTTTGATTATGGGGATAGGCAAAATATGGGTATCCATTATTTGACAATCTCATACTGGACACTTGTGTGGGAAATGAATAACACGAAGGATTAGAATGATGTGTAACCAACTCCTGTGAGTTTCTATGATGATTCAAGGTTGATCTCCTTTCAGTCCTAGGTTGTCTAGCATAAATAACTAGATCCATAATGACTATAAAAGGGTACTCTTCTATTAATATCAACCAAATATGATACAACATCACAATGTATCAAAAAACTATTTATCACCAATGTATTCCACATGTGTGCTAACATGTTCAAGAAATACTACATTCATATGTAATTAAAATTATAAGTAAAAAAATCATTGTCAAGGGATGAAAGAATCATTCATAAAATCATCAATCTCTTTGTACCAAACAAACAAAAAAATGTGAAATAAATAATAAAAAGAAAAGAGTCATTAGGTCTCATTGTCAATCCAAAAGTGATATTAGAATCATAACTCATGAATGAGAAAAAAAAGGTATTTGATAATGAATTTTAAGTAAAATAGTATTTGATAATAAATTTTTAAGTAAAATAATGATAAATTATAATTTATTATTTTATTCCCATTATTTTTTACTTTTATTAATACCGCATGCATACATATCTTTATATATATATATATATGTGCCTGATCTCAAAGATATATACACCTCTTTATATATATCTTATTTCATTACTCTTTGTTGCATCAAACTCTATAGGTGTGTATGTATATATGTCTCTAAGTTAATATTATAGTATTAAGATCAATAAAAAGTACATATTAATATTAAATAAAAATTGAAAAAGACATAGTTTTCTTTTCATTGTTCTAGAAATTTGAAATTATAAGTGTTTTTTTTCTAAAAAAGAATTTGATAAGAAACTTTAAGCAAAATAAAAAATTATATATTATTTTATTCACTTTAATTTTTATTATCTTAATGTATATGTATCTCTTTATAAATTTTTGTGATAAATAAACAATTTTTAAATTCATGATGTTGGAAGAAAATTTGTGAAATATAAAATCAATGTCACTCTAAAAATCAAAATAATAATGATATTTTAAATTTTTTTACATTAAAATATACTGCTTTTTATCTATTTAGCTAAATGCCTCATGAATGAGAAAAAAAGTGATAAAATAAAATTTTTAAATTATAATTTTTTTAAAAAGTATTTGATAATAAAATTTAAGTAAAATAGTATTTGATAATAACTTTTAAGTAAAATAACGATAAATTATAATTTATTACTTTATTCACATTATTTTTTATTATTATTAATACTGCATACATATATATATATATATGTACTTGATCTTAAAGATATACATACCTCTTTTTATATATTTTCTCACATTAGAATATACCTTTTTATCTATTAAACTAATTGTCACATGAATCAAAACTACAGTGGAATATGTTTGTAACATTATGGAGGTGGATAATAAAATGTGAAAAAAAAAAAGAATAAAATTATATTTGAAGGAAAAATGAAATATATGTATTAACTGAACTTAAAACAAAAGCAATTAATTAACATGCACAATGTAAATGTTTGGCTAGCTTAGAAACTATTTAGTTAAATGTCTCATGAATTAGAAAAATAGTGATACGAGAACAATAATTTCCATGAGTATATCACATTAATCATTGATTAGGTAAAGATTCTCAAAGTAAATACGTTTTAAAGAAAGAAAATTTTATTTGATTACTCTTTATTACATCAAAATCAAACTTCTATAGGTGTGTATGTACGGGTCTCTATGTTATTATTGTAGTATTAAGATAAATAAAATGTACATATTAATTTGTATTAAATAAAAACTGAAAAGGACAGAATACTTTTTATTGTTTTAGAAATTTGAAATTATAAGTAATAACACCCTCTAAAAAAGGATTTGATAAGAAATTTTAAGCAAAATAAAAATAAATCATAATTTATGATTTTATTCACTTTAATTTTTATTATCTTAATGCATATGTATATCTTTATAAATTTTTACAATAAATAAATAATTTTTAGATTCATATTGTTGGAAGAAAATTTTTGAAATATAAAATCGATGCCATTGTAAAAATTAAAATAATAATGATATTTTAAATTTTCTCACGTTAGAATATACTACTTGTCATCTATTGAGCTAAATTACTCATAAATAAGAAAAAGAGTGGAAAAATAAAAAGTTGAAATTATAATTTTTTTAAAAAGGTATTTAATAATACATTTTAAGTAAAATAGTATGTGATAATAAATTTTAAGTAAAATGATGATAAATTATAATTTATTATTTTATTCACATTACTTTGTACTTTTATTAATACTACATGCATATATATATATATATATTTATATATGTATATACCTGATCTTAAAGATAAATATGTTTTTATATAAATCCTATTTCATTACTCTTTGTTGCATCAAACTTCTATAGGTGCGTATAAATGTCTATCTCTAAGTTATTATTGTGGTATTAAGATAAATAAAAAGTGCATATTCAAATTAAATAAAAATTGAAAAGGACATAGTATAGTTTTCATTGTTCTAGAAATTAGAAATTATAAGTCTTTTTTTCTAAAAACAATTTTGACAAGAAATTTTACGCAAAATAAAACAAATTACATATTATTATTTTATTCACTTTATTTTTGTTATCTTAATGTATATGTATCTCTTTATGAATTTTTGCAATCAACAAACAATTTTTAAATTCATGCCATTGGAAGAAAATTTGTGAAATATAAAATCGAAGCCATTAAAAAATCAAAATAATAATGATATTTTAAATTTTCTCACATTAAAATATATTACCTTTTCTAAAGGAAGAAAATTTTATTTGATTACTCTTTGTTACGTCAAACTTCTATAGGTGTGTATGTTCATATGTCTCTATGTTATTATTGTAGTTTTAAGATAAATAAAAAGTACATATTAATTTGCATCAAATAAAAACTGAAAAGGACATAGAATACCTTTCATTGTTTTAGAAATTTGATTTTGTAAGTAATAATACCCTCAAAAAAAGGATTTGATAAAAAAATTTAAGCAAAATAAAATAAATCATAATTTATTATTTTATTCACTTTAGTTTTTATTATTTTAATGTATATGTATCTCTTTATAAAGTTTTTCCATAAATAAATAATTTTTAAATTCATATTGTTGGAAGAAAATTTATGAAATAGAAAATCAATGCCATTATAAAAGTTAAAGTAATAATATTCGAAATTTTCTGACATTAGAATATAATACTTTTCATCTATTTTGTTAAATGACTCATGAATGAGAAAAAGTGTGGAAAAATAAAAAAATTTAAATTATAAGTTTTTTTAAAATAAAAAGTATTTGATAATAAATTTTAAGTAAAATAATAATAAATTATAATTTATTATTTTATTCACATTATTTTTTACTTTTATTAATATTGCATTAATATATATCTTCATATGTATATATATACCTGGTCTTAAAGATATATATACCTCTTTATGTAAATCTTATTGTATCACTCTTTGTTACATCAAACTTATATAGTTTGTATGCATGTATGTCTCTAAGTTATTATTGTAGTATTAAGATAAATAAAAAGTATATATTCATATTAAATAAAAATTGAAAACGATATAGTATAATTTTCATTGTTTCAGAAATTTGAAATTATAAGTCTTTTTTTCTAAAAAAGAATTTGATAAGAAATTTTAAGCAAAACAAAAAAAAAATTATATATTATTTTATTCACTTTTGAGGGCCCAAGAAAAATATAAGAGGGACGAACTTGATGGAGTATTAAAATGACAACGTCTTCCATTAACAGCAGATAAAATCAACAATGAAAATACCTAATGTAATCTCCCCTCACAAATAGATAGTTACGGAAAACAACCAATCTATGATTAGAGTAGCAATTGAACTTTCAGTAGTAGAATATGTAAGAATGGATGTTTTGAATTTATAGTAAAATTCCAAATCATAAACCATGTAAAACGTAAGGTAAATATGGCACAAGCAGAAAGTTCGCATGCAATAATACTGGAGAGGAAAAAACAACTTACATTAGTGGAGCCTCGCATATGCACTCTCAAAATCTACTCAAAGGGGCTAGGCTTGAAGGAACTGCTCCATTCAGTCATAGAATAATTTTTTCGAAGGTTGTACAAGAAAGTGTCGCATTCCTAGGGACTTGCAACCAAGCTGAGGATAGAAATAAAAAAAGCTGTAATCCAACACCTATCTCATGCAAATAACATATGCAAGCTCTCAATACTTAAGAGGATACCCTAATACTTCAAAATAAAAGGAAAAACTAGCAATGTCCATAAATGAGGTGATGATGTGAGCTCGCTCATACAAAAACCCAACTATCTTGGGGCACTCTCATCTCCCTTCACCACTTAAAAAATTGAGAGTGATTATAAACTTAAGAGGGGTGAATTAGGCCTATGAATTTTCAATGTAGCAAAAGTTTATCATTTAATAATTTTTTGATCTTTCAAAATCTTTTAAGTCTTTTGTAGAAAACAATTTTAGTCACTAACTAAAATTTATAAATACTAGTTAAACTAGTGATAAATAAAGTAGTAAAAATGGAAGTGGGCTAAATTATTTTTACCCCCATGTGAAATGAGAAATGGATGATTTACCTCCCTATGATAAAAAGAAAAAAAAAAGATTGAAGCGCCACCTTATGTTTTTAAATTGTGATTTATTGCCTCTTTCCGTCTATTTGAGTTGAATTTTACAGCAGATAGAGAAAAATACCCTCATATATATATAAAATTATTTTATATCCTTATTTTTTCTTTTCCTTTTTAAATTTAATTTAAATTAAATAATTTTACTAATTTCTCCCTTCTTTGTATCAATCGGTTGATTTTTGAAAATGAATGATCTAGATTGATCATACTTCTATATTTATAAAAAAATATAAAAAAATATATTTTTACATATATGCATATATATGTAAAAGTTAAATAATAAATACATATAAATATATATAAAATTTATATAATAATACACACCCACCCCTAACCCCAACCCATCCCCAATACTCCCCCCTACCCCAAACCTCTACTCCCCAACCTATCCTCCATTCCCTACTCCCTACATTATCCATGACTATTGTGGTAGCTTGCAATCTGGCCAGACATGATCAAGTTTGGCCATCAACCACCATGGCAATTGGCTAGTGAATTTTTTTAATACACATATATACACTTTTTACACATCCATACATATATATATTATATATATATAAAAATTAATTTTTGGCTGTTGCGCCATGGCCAACTTCTTTTGCGACGGCCATGGCCACTAATTATCAAGGTTGGCCATGGAGGCCATGGCCGCTGATCTTTAAGGGGCTAGCCATGGCAGTAGTGCAAGTCGGGGGTAGATGGTGGGTTAAGGTTTTAATAAAATTAAATATATATTTTTATATATAAGTATGTATATATGTAATATGTATAAACTTATAATATAATATAACATATTAATAAGCATTTATATTTTTATAATTTTTTATGAATAGGATTTAATATGCACCATTGATTTTTTTATAAAAAAATCCAACAATTGATATTAGAGGGTATAATAGTCTTTTTACATATCAAAAACTCTTGAAAACTTGCATGAAAGGGCACATGAGATGCAGGGCACATTCATAAGGGGGTGCATTGTCTAATTTTAAAAATTACAAGTGGCTCTTTTAAACTTTTCTTTTTCACAGGGGGTAAATCACTATAATTGTGTTTCATATGGGGGTTAAATTGGATTTTCCCTAACATAAGTAAATAGACATTGGAATTTATGAAGGTACAACAAGCCTACTCCCCTATTTGAACTTTCACTTAGGTTTTTGAACATGTCAAATAAATTAAGATACAAGAATGTTTTACAATTAAGTATTGTAATTTGACATAATGGAAGTTAAGGATAAAAAATACCATAACTGGGTAAAAACCAACTCCTTGCAAAGAGCAAAAAGAGAATCTCAAATGGGATAAGGCAGATTCCAAAGTATTGTGAAACCAGCTACCTTGTGAACAGATGCACGGGAACTTTTGCTAGTTTTACTTGCACAATCTCTTTGTTCTTTTCATTGGATCCCTCGAGAGCAAGTATAACTCCTGTCACTTTTTCACCATTAATTAGGTTTCTTGAGATACAAATTGCCTTGTCCTCATTTCCATAAAGTTTGTTGAAGGCAATCTTCGCTTGACCTTCTTAACCATAAGGTCCTTTGAAACACAAGTAAAGTAACGAATCATCAGCACTTAAGCACAAAATGTGTATAAAAGTTTCACACAACTCCTCAAGACACTTAGTAAATATTTTTTTCTCCACTTAATGATTCACACTACATAATGCTACATATTTTCTTATTTATATAGTTGTGTCCAATGGCTATAAATCCTTAATTAGGTAAGTGTTCATTGGAATCAAATAAGGAAATAATATATTATAGTAAAAATCCATTAGCACCATGAATTGTGAATTTATCAATAAGTACAACAAGATGGATTTCTTTCCTAAATCATAAAAATATAAATGAAGCTAGAATCTTCAATATATCTTTTAAATATGGAAAGTGTGGTCTAGCACATAGATAGATTCTAGCTGATAATTAAGGAAAGAATAATTATAACATTTAAATTGGCAAAATCTATTTTTAGCCTCCTTAAAAATACCATTTTGGTGATTTACCCCCTCGTAAAAGGGGGGGGGGTATAAAACCTACTCGTGTTATTTTCTTGAATTGTCCAACCATCTGGAGGCTATAAATGACGTCCACACGCACCATTGTGCAAGTAGGGATGGATTTTTTCTGACTTTTGTCAATTGAAATTACATTTTTATCCATCCATCATATTTTCCCATTTTATTTTTATTTTCTCGTCTTTTTCCAATTTCATTCCTTTAATTTCCATTACCGTCTTCCTTCCTTCTTCTTTATTTACTTCTTTCAAACCCTAAAAGCCTACAGAATGTCATCATTCAATTCAAGAGTGAAGAATAAAAGTAAAGAAGCATAGAAACAAGTTGGTCGTGACTTGAGATATGGGAAAACTCCAAAATGTGAATGTAATATAAGAGCTGAAATTTGAGTTGTGGAGTCTGAGACGAAGCCTTCAAAGGGGAAGTTGTATTACTTTTATTTGAAGCACCAATGTAACTTCTTTCGTTGGTGTAATCCACAACAAGCTATGTGGGCAACAACTGGCCTTCCAATAAGCCCACCAGTGATAGTGGATAGAAGTGCAGTAATGGAGGAAAGCAATGTTCCTGACATGGATGAAGTTGTGTTAAGGGTGTCTACACATATTGAGTCTAAGATGCCTAAAAATTATGTTCATTTTTTTTGGGTTGTATATGGTGTTTTATTAACAATGATAATTTTCAACATCTTTATGAAGTAGTTTATTTATTTTTAATGTATTTCTAGTAAGTCTAATGTACTTTAAAGGCAATATTATGTTGTTCCTGTCAATGTGAAACTTTGAATTTCTTCATTTCAGTAAGATTTTCTTGATCTAGTTGTACCTTCAATGGTCGTTGAAAAAATTAGCAACATAGGGGGGCGCATTCCATGTTTTATAAAACAATTCTTTCTAAAAACAAAAGGTGGCGAAAGGCTCATATTTTTGTAGAAAAGAGAGAAAATAGATCCATTGCACAAAGCTGCGGAAATCTAAATTTGTCATCCATCATTGTCAAATAGCTAAAAATAATCCTAAAAGTAATCTAAAACCAATATAAAATCAATGCAAAGGCAACTAACCATTCACCAATCCAAAGACAACCAAAAACCAATGCAAAAGCCAATCTAAAACTAAGCAAAAACCAATCTAAAAAATGCCAAGAAACTAAACAACTAAGAAATATAACTATAATAACATTTACACTGTCATTAACATAAAGTTGTCATAAGCAAACTTTATAAATAAGGAGTTCTCATGCCTAAAATATTCCAAAAAAATCTAACAAATTGAACTTCAAAAAGCCAAAAGTGCCAAAATACTACAAGCATCAATGTTGAAGAATACTATAGCTTCAATACTACAATTGGCTTCAAAAAAAGTTAAAAAAATTACAGCTTTACAGTTCCTAGTTATTTTTTCTCCTTTGTGATGCTCTTCATCTAATATTTTGGGTACATCAGCTACATTTGCTTTTTTTTTTCTTTGTACACTTTCAACTTTAGATCTAGAACCCATTGTTGCACCTATTGGAGCTGAAGCAGTTAGATCTGACCTATTGGAACCTAAACTATTAGGAGCTAGAGCTGGTGCACTTGGAGCTGCTCCTGATGTAGATGCTCTTGCATTTGGCCTTAATGTACTTAACTTTCTGTTGTTGGGTTACCCACCAAGTAATGCTTCATTCCTGAAGCCTTGGTATGTTTCTCTTCCTTTAGAAGTTAACTGTTTGGAAGCTTTTTTAAAAGTAAAAGTAAATTAGTAGCCTCATACTATATGAAAAACAAATAAGATGTAGTTACCCTTGTTGTTCTTGATTGAGGAATAGAGGTAGGAGAAAGATGGACATTAGTTGTAGAAGCTTGACTGGTAGGTAGGGCACTTGAACCTTAAGTATTCATCTCTATTGGACGGTCCCCCTGCAAAGAAAATTAGAACATAAACAAGGAATGAAAGAAATTAAAATAGTAATAAACTGAACATGTATATAATGACATACCTTATATAGCTTAGAATTTGGATGTACAGGATTTTTGCAAGTAACATTGTTATGGCTTATTTGCAAGCATCTCTAGTAGGTATGAGTCAAGCTTTGTCTTGTTGAAGTGCTCCCTTGTACCTCATCTGGTCCTTTCCTCCTCAACGTTTTAGGTCTTCTTATTTTCTTTTTCAAGGTTGGGGGCAACAATAGCTCAGAAGGGGTCTTAATGTAATGCTTTTGGCTAGGAACACCATGGATCATGAATTGATAAACTTGTTTAAACAAATCCACACTGTAATAAGCATTCACGAGATCCTCAATCTTGTCTCGCTTCTCAGAAATGACAGCACATGCATGACAACATGGGTATCCATTCAATTGGAACATACCACATGTTCAAGTGTTATTAGCCAAGTCAACAACATACTTATCAATGAAGTTGTCCACTTCAAATTATCTCTTCCACCCCACTTTGTCCCCAAATTCTTAGCTAGTTATGTACTTTGTTGATCTTTTTCAAGATGTTGGGGCAAATTGAGCCAACATATTTTTCAATACCCCTCCATCTTGCACTGGATTCTAGTCATAAGTCTAGTTCTAATCTATTCAAACATGGTGATGATTGGCTTATCAGAGCCTCAAGGATGTAATTATTGAAAGACTCACATAAATTATTCTCCAAAACATCACACTTACAATATGATTGAAAATGAGATCTACTCTAGTGCTGGGGAGGGATGGTTCTCAACCACTCAACAATAGTTTCTATATGTTGATCCAACTTAGGGTCAGCTTTCTCAATCTCCTTTATGAAGTCTTCAAAATTTGTCTTGTTAGCTGTAGAGGCAGACTTCTAGAATAGTTGTTTAAGCTCTTTTCCCTTGAAATTTTTCTTGAAATTTTTATACATGTGTCTGATGTAAAACCTATGCTCATTATTAGGGACCTAGTCTTTTAAGGCCTTAATGAAACCCCTTTCTCCTATCATATATAAACACCCATTTGGACTCTCCAAGACCTTCAATATCATCTAATAATTCTGCAACAAACCAAGTCCAAGTCTCTCTATTCTTTGTAGAGACCAAGGCCATGGCAATAGGCTACATATTGTCATTGCTATCTCTACCAACAGCCACCAAAAGTTGTCCCTCAAAAGCAGTCTTCAAAAGCAACCATTAAGGCCTATAATAGGCCTACAACTAGCTAAAAAACCTTTTTCATGGTATCAAGACTGAAATGCATTCTCTCAAACATAGAGAGGTTATTTCCATCAACCTTTCTAAGGATACGTTTGTTGCCAGGATTCTTTTGCCTCACAGTTTCACAATAATCCCACAACCTTCCATGTTGCAATCCTTCCTTCCCCCTTATATTTGCCATAACCTTTTTCTTTGCATCTATTATTTTCTATTTGTTCACTTGAATCCCTAATTTTCTATTAATAACAACTTGCAATCTCTCTATTAAAATATGTGAATTTTCTCTAATTATGTTATCCAACCTCTTAGCTAAGTAGCCACACTGGGCAAGTTTGTTTTCATATACTCTTGTGCATACATGCTTCCTTTTAATAGTTTTTACTTGAAAAACTTTGTCCTCCATTATTGGTGAAGCATGAATCCTCCATGTGTATTGTTCATAAGCACACCTTGCAGTTATTCTGGCATTCTTATTTTTCATGAACTCCAACTGAAATCCTTCGCTTACATAGTAGTGTCTGAGCATTTCCCTAAAGACTCGAACACTTGGAAATTTTGTACCTACAGCTAATTGGAAGTTCTTCATATCTTTTCCTTCTTTATAAGAACAATGCTTAGATACAACATCATTTAAACTAGATAAGCTAATCAATTCATCTTCATTTTTAGCCTTACTGTACCAATCATCTTCAACCACATTCTAAATTTTGCAGCTTTCTTCTTACTAGTCCCATCATCATTTGTATCTTTATCTCTCAAAATCCTTCTCAACTTATCAATTAAGTCACTTTTTTTGTGACTTCTCTCAGTTAAAATGTCATCATTAGTAGACCCTTCAACATTTTTCAATGCACAGCTGGGTTTGTTTGAATAATCACTCTCATCAGACTCATCACTTGCTTCATTAGGTTGTATGTAATCATCATCAGTTGATACATTAGCATTCTCAGCTGTTTTTTCTTGCCCAACATCACTTATTAGACTTTTCCTTTATCTTGGCTAGCATCCTTATTAGTTGTTGGTTGACTATCATGTACATGTTATCTTCACATAAGAAGTCAAGGTCTGCTTCTAGCCTCTCTAAACCTAGGTCAGCTAATGATGGTACTTTCTTCTATGTTGATGGATTTTTTTCTTATTGAATTGCTGTTGGTTCTTTTTCAATTATCTCCTCAGATGGTAGATTAGAAGCTATTTGCATTTTTTTTCTGGACAACTATTTCCAAAAGTTGTCTCCAATGCTCAAGTGCTGCCTAACTTCTTCATTTACTACCCCAGAAGTTTGCTCATGTACTACCTTAGTAGCTTGCTCAATTGCAGTCTTGAATAGATAATGTATCTGTAAATGTTCCGTTATTAAGAAGTATTGAAGCACAGGGTGGTAAATCACTAATATAAAAACTATAAGTAGGGTAAAACACTAAAATAAAAATTATAAGGGGATAAAATAATATTTTTTAAAAATACATGTGGTTAAAAGGTACCTTAGGTGCATGATCAAATAAAACCTCAGCAACCACCCCAACTTCTTTATTTACTGCCCCAGAACCTGACCCACATTCTTGCCCAATGGCTACCTCCTCATGTGCATGATCGATACCCTCAATCCCTTCATTGCATGCCTCAATTGTTGGTTCTTGTGCTATGTAGTCAACTGCTAGCTCTTGAGGTGTATCATCATGTTTTTCAATAGTATCATTTGCTTGCTCATTCCCTACCTGCTCATCTACTGCTATATGATCATTTGAGTGCAGTTCTACTGTCTTTTGTGTTGCATGCTCATATACTTGCTCTATCTTAGAAGCTGCCCTAAGATCTTTATTTGATACCTCAACTGTTGCCTTTTATGCTCCATGATCAACTACTGTCTCTTAAGGTGCATCATCATGTTTATCCCCAGTCTCATATGCTTGTTTATTTCCTACATGCTCACCTACTGGCTCATATGTAAGGTCTTCTGTTGGTACATATAGAACTATCATGCCCTCATTGGGTGCCACAAGTCCTGGAGTGTCTATCACAATCATTGAAGAAGGCACAATTCTACATAGATCACAATAGGAATGTTTACAACTTCATAATATCCATCCAACTCTGCAATTTCAATGGTTGCATTCAAACTAATATTCCTTAATCTTATGTGAAGTGGTAAACCAAACACACAGTAGTAGAACATGCAGCTACAATTGTGGTCCCCTATGATGCTTGTAAGCATACCATATAATTCATCCATCCCTAGGAAATCCAAGTCTACTCTACTAAATACATGCTTCTCCCATCCATTGTATTCAACATTGGACTCAATGTATACAAACTACCCCCCATCCACAAGTGGACATCATGTAACATTGTATCTACATTTATAGAAAATAAATCAGTATTAATTAACACAATAATTCACCTAATGAATTCAACATAAAATTCACCAACTACATAAGCAAACCCATTAACTACTAATTCAGAAAAAAATAGCAATATTTCATCTCATAAAGAAATCATTAATAGAAAAAAAAAATATATATATATATATAACAGTATTGGGCCCCAAGTATTGCTCCAATTTTTGTCCAAAATGCAGGGTAGCACTTATTTTCTTCTCATGAGGGACCACCAACCTCTCATCAATAATATTAATATTAGACATACACTCCCACATACACCCCACATGGATGACATAAGCAAACAAAGTGAATATTTTTTCAAACCCGAGAAGAATCTCGCGAACACTTCAACTATATATTTAGTTCTCACTTTAAATAATTGTAAATGAATATTAAGTCAACATATTATTCATAGTTTTATGTGTTCTAAACATATACCTCATCCAACTTTTATGTCCAAATCTTCTCTGACTGCTACCCTTTTCCTATCAAAAATATGTCGCCCACCTCAATCTCTCTCCTATCCAAATGCCTTGCAAGTTCCTCCTTCAGTGATTAGGAATTACTCTTCTCAATTGCATTTAAGTTATGTTTTGAATATTGAAAAAAAAAATCGAATAGGGAGAAGAACTAAGGTTTCAGTCATAGAAGATCCAATCATTTTCAAATTTCAGAATTCAAACTAGGAAATTGGAGATTGTTAATTGCAGAGAGGGGTGGATCGTATTTATCTGAGGGCATTTTTATTTGAACACATCAAATTGAACTGAAGTACACGGGTGAAAGCGATGATCTAAATTTTGAAAACATAAGGGTTCAATTTACCATTTTTTTTCACAAGGGGTAAAACAATCTTTTCTAATAACTCAAGGGGGTAAAACCATTTTCACTCCATTTAAATTAGATAAATTTATTCAACAAGCTAGAGATGCAAGATTTAGAGCAAAAAAGGATATAATTTTCTAGTATGGAAGATATGAGAATTAATTTAGATGATCTTCATGGAAAAGGTAAGTCAAATTCAGTTATTTATGGAAAGCAAATTCCAAATGAGACTTATGAATTCTGTGCAAATTATTTGAAAATAATTTAATATGTCCACGTAAACAAAATGTTCTTTCCTTAAATCATTAAAAGATTATCAAATGGGAAGAAGACAAAAAAAAAATGGAAAGAAACTATTAGTCAATCATTCCATATATTATGTTCATTGAATCTAGCCTTGATGAACACATGTTCAAGTAGCAACATGATGTTCCTTTCATAAATAAGAGATACGATGCACTGAATCAAATATAAAGATGTGCTACCAAAATATAAGGAAAGATAAGTTCTAGACAACATAAGATAAATTCCAATAGATTTCTAGGAATTATTTACATCAATCATGTGGCAAATATTTTTATAATCAAAACTCTTAAACTCATGTAAAATCATCAAACGGTTAATTGAAATGATGACCTCCAAGCTCCCTACAAGCTCAAAGGATTCATGGATGCTCACTTATGTGGAACTAGACTTTCTTAGACCTTTAGAATCCACCAAACATTGTAACTCTCTCAAGTCAAAGGACTCTAAACTCTGAAGGACACTCATGCCCCTAAAATCACTTCGATGCCTTGTCTTTCTCTGTTTACGACGTTCTTCATCCTAGCTGATTGAGGTAGAAGGCTTTGCTAGTAGGGCAGCAGGTTGATGCATGGTCCACAAATTCCCACAGATATTCTTGCTAGATAAGTTTTTTGATTTTGTGTTTTCCAGATAGTGGCACTCTTTCGTGGTGTTTTTTTCACCACGATGGCAATAATCGTTGAATATCTACCACTTGGATTATCCTTCATCTTGGGCTTATGCTCTAAGTGATGCTACTTAGCCACCATAAGGTTCTCCACCTCAAGGAGTCCAATAGCGTGTAGCAGAGGAATTCATTGGGCAACACATGTCTCTCCTCTTTCTTTTTTCCCCATCGTGGGATTCCTCCATATTCTTCTTTTTGCTCCAATACCTTGCCGCACGCTTGTAATTTCCTAAATTCCAAGATATTTCTTCACGCGCGTCAATAGCTCGTCTAACAAGGTGGGTGACTTTCAATTAACTAACCTCTAATGTTGGAGATTCTGCTACGTATACATAATGCTTGCCAACAACTTATGGTTCACTTATGGGACCTTGCAAAATCCTTCAGGTAATTGCACAAGGACTCTTTCTTTTTCTATGCCACAATGAATTGGTTGAAGAATGACAAGGGCTTCTTTAAGAGGGTGGTTCAAGAGATCTTCCAAGAGACGCCTCGCTTAAGTCATACAAATCAGCCATATGTAGCATGGAATTTATTGAGCCAGTCTTAGAGGTGTCCAATCTTGTTACACTCAGGCAGGTATGAATCTTCACTCTTTCTGGTAGGGACTGCCTTAGGATCACCATCGCCAAAGGACTTCAGTTAGGTGACACCATACCAAGTGGCAAGTATTGATTCTGCCTTCTAAATTTCTCTGGTACAATCACTAGTCTCCTATTAAACGTCTAATTTTTCTAACCTCTCCTTTCATTAATTCCCAGGTTAGCTTCCTTATGTGTTCCTTCACACCTCAACAGCTCCTTAGGAAAGTCTTGGCCCTGGCGATAAGGCAAAGAGGGCTTATCCAATGAACATTCAGAGATGAGTTGCCTAACTGCAGCTAGCACAGATGCTTCCTCAACCATAGCCTGGAAGGCTTCATGGGAGAGTTGGATGACAGCTTGAGGTCAAGGCACCAAGTCTTCCTAGCAAGACAGCTTCGATTGCCAGGGAGTCAGTAAATGCTGCAGCATGGTTTTTTCTTCGTTGACCAACACATGGAGGGGCGCCAGTAACGGTTCCCTTTTTTTTTTTTTTTTCGATCAAAAGGTGTCAGTAACATTATTCACTTGAGCTCATGATTTGGATTTGATCTACATTCTCAATGTCGTTCTTGTAACATTCTGACCAGAAATTTCCACCTACTTGATATGATATACCAAATTAGAGAGAAAACAAAAAATACTTTTACCGCTCAAACTCCAAAGCCAATGAAATAAATATAGCAATTAAGATCTATTAATAAGGATTGGGAATAAGGGACAATTTCCTGTGCTAGGATCCATGCTCTTGGGGTAGTTTTTCTATGGCTTTTAGAGTTCGATTATCTGTACATCAAAAATAATGAACAGTGTGGAATTCTATTCATATAAATAGCTTAATGTACTTGTTGTAGGACATTTGAATATATGACAATCAATAAATATATATAAATATAATATATAAAAATATAGACATGTAAACGTGTATGTGATTATACTTTAGGCCATTTTCTAATAAACGTGTATACAAGTAAATTAAAGATTAGAAAAGAACATAATATATAGTTACATATACATATATATATATATGTAAATATTGACACCATACCAGCACACATACGGGGGGGGGAAGAAAAAAAATAAGAAGTGAAGCTTGGTGTATAGATCAAATTTTTCTTACTTTTCTGTTCCCTTTCTTTTCCTTTTCTTCCCCGTTTTGTCGATTTATTAAGTTTCTTTCTTTTTCTTAGTTTTCATTTTTATTCTTTCAATTTTCTCTCTTAATTTCTGTTGTGTTAAACTTCTTTCTTTTCGATTCCACCACAATTCGCCGCCTCTACCATCAGCAGATTTCCTAAATAATTTGAATTTTGGTGTATATATTTTTTGCTTTTTAGATTTAATGCATGGCATAAAATATAAATTTGAGTTTTGAGATTATAATTTAAAAAAAAGATAGAGAAAGAAATTAAATTCAATTCAATAATCTTTTGTAGCTAGACACATCTAAACGTATAGTGCTGAAGTTAATAAACTTACAAATTACTTATTAAAGATTTGAAAATTGGGTTTGCTTGAATAAACTATTGATGCACAAAATTTTGGCATGCATGAATTTAATTAATGCATAGAAAATTTTATTTTAATAATATTCTTAATATTTTTAGATCATACACTATTATATATAGGTTTTATTATAAATTTTAAAATTCACAGCAAAAATTGATCAATGCACCAATTCATATTCTTCTTCTATTATATATACTCTTATAATGATAAGGTCTAATATTTTGTTGTTACTCTACACAAGAGAATTTGAAATTTTGGTAATGGTGGTAGATTAGTCTGGGGACGCAAAGGAGCTAGGGAAGAGAAACCTCAGAAGGATTGAGAAACAAAGGATATATAAAAAAAGAAACCAAAGGGGGAAAAAAAGAGGAAAAGAAAATATGAAATTAGAGAGAACGACCAAAAAAATAGATGATAAGTTGACAACAGTGAAAGAAGTAAAAAATCAAGAAAAGGAAACAGGAGAGAAAAATTAAAAAGAAAAAGACGGAAAAAGAAAAATGAAGTAAAAGGTTGGACGAAAGGATCGAAAGGAAAGGATGGAGAAAAGAGACTGCTAGAAAAAAAATGTAGAAGAAAAAGATGGAAAAAATTTGAGAGAGAGGAAAAAACATAAGAAGTAAAGAATAAAATAGAGAAAACGTAAAACAAAAAGATAAAAAAATGAGAGAGAAAAAGAAACTAAAAAAACACAATATTAGTGACCAAAAAAATATAATTGACAATAAAAAAATTATCACCAATAATATAAATGAAGTGACAATAATTTTTATTTTATTACTAATGATACTTTTAAGAGACAAAAGTTTTTGATTTGTCATGATATATATATATATATTTTAATAGTGACAAAAGCTAATGTTTGTCACAATTAATAATTAGTAACACACCTATAGCAACTATTTAGTAATAATAAATTTTGTCACAATAATGTGACAAAATTCTATAGTCATTGGATTATTATAGGTGTGTCACTAATGATCAATGATGACAACTCAAATGTTATTGTTGCCACCATTAAATTTGTAAAAGTTATTAGGGTAAGAATTCAAAAATTTTTGTCATTCAATATATGTAATTAGTGATAATTTTTGTATTACCACTTATTATATTGTCATTAATTTACTTTTTCCTTGTAGTGAGAGGAAAAAAATTAAAAAATAACATAAAAGGACAGGAGTGAAATGGAAATAAAGATAAGAAAAAAGACAAAATGTAGCAAAAAGAGAGAAAAAGAAAAGGAGTGATATTGAGAAACAAGAAGAAGAACGCAACGACTTAAAATTCCATAATAAAACTATAAAACATGTGCCTTAAATATTTAATTTTTACATTTAAGTCCAATCTAGCTGTAAGCACAAATTTTTTTGTTTACAATAAATAAAATTACAAAACAAGAGATATCGTACAAATAAAATAAAATAAAAATATATCAATTGTGGATTCAATTTCTAATTTAATCATATGATTCTTTCCTTCTAAATATGATCTTGAATTTAATGAACTCCTCAAAGAATGCCTTGGATTTTCTTAAATTTGATTTGAAGAAATAATGCCAATTCAAAAGCTTCACACCTTAATCTCAAATCAAATGTCAAAATATAGGAGTTTCACAAAAAATGTCTTGAATGTTGTGGGTCTTCTTAAATTTGATTTGAATAAAATAACACCAATTCGAGGGCTCCGCATCTTAATCCCGAATCAAATGCCAGAATATGATGAGCTCCATGAAAAACACCTTGAACGTTGTGAATCTCCTTAACTTTGATTGAGAGAATTGCTAGACTTCTTCAAAGTTCCTCTCAATTGTTGGAATTTGTGTTGTATGTAGCATAAACTTTGGTCACTCCCTTTATATAGGCACTTGATGGGAAACTTCTAGATTGGCTTGAATTCCTTTGACGATTATCTCTTCGATAAAATAAATTCAAATATCAAATATCAAGAGATAATATAAGATATCTTTGATTTGATAATATTAAACATCAAAAGATAATATTAATATCAAGAGATAATATCAAATATCTTTGATTTGATTGGTCCATAGGAATGGCATCCATTTTTGGCATTTGTCAATATTTGATTTAAGTATAAAAAAAGTAGTAAATCATTAATTAAAATTAATTATTTATCTTTTAAAATTAAATTTAGTATACTCCAAGAAATAAATAGAAATTTTAAATTAATATCTAGTATATTATTTTACACATGTCACTTTTCAATTGACCAAAAATTAACATGTTTACAAATGCCCCCACTTCAAGACTTGGCAAAAGATGTGTCAACAATTCACAAAAGAGGCAAGGCTTGAAGTATTCAATAATTTTCCTCTTTTTCTCCATTTTTCACATGTGTTTGCAAAAAGAACATTCTTAAAGCCTTCCTTGAGCTATGGTGCCCAATAAGAAGGTCAAGTATAACATAATTCAAAGTAAATATCCTTTTGAGGAGGATGCTGTATATAGTTTATACTCATATGGGCGTAGAGTAACATGCAGTTTAGGCTCATGCATCAAGGAGTATATTTAACTTCAATAGACATTTTATACTCGTGTCAAAGAGTCCACTTGAATTTGATTGACAATTTATACTCATGTGAAGGAGTTTACTTAAATTTGACTTAATAGATAGTTTACACTTAAATTTGACTTAATAGATAGTTTACACTCTTATCAAGGAGTACATAGGGAGAATTTGAATATTTAGATAGTTTATACTTATACCTAGGAGTCTTATAGAAAGTTTAAGCTCATATCAAGGAGCACATATAGAGACTTTAAATATTTAGATAGTTTATGCTCGTATCTAGAAGCCTTATTAATAGTTTAAACTTTTATCAAAGAGCACATGAAAAAATTTTAACTTAAAAATTTCAGATAGTTTATACTCGTATCTAGGAGAATTTGGAATTTGAAGACTTGACTTTTGGACTTGAAGACTTAAAGATTTAAGCCTTTGATTTAAAAATTTGAAGACTTGAGTCCTGAATTTAGACATCTGGAAACTTGAGTCATGAATTTGAAGACTTGAAGACTTAAGTTGTGGATTTAGAGATTTGCAAACTTGAGTATTGAATTTGAAGACTTCGAAACTTGAGACTTGAATTGAATACATGGAGACTTGAGACATGATCTTGAATTTGAAGACTTGGAGATTTGAATATTTGATTTGGAGACTTAAAATTTTGATTGTCGGACTTGAAGACTTAGAAGCTTGAGCCTTGACTTGAAGTCTTGGAGACTTGAGTAGTGAATTTTAGAGACTTGGAGACTTGAGGTTATATTTGAAGAGTTAAAGACTTAAGTTTGAATTTAGAAACTTGAAGATTTAAGTCTTGAATTTGAAGACTTGGAGATTTAAGACATTGATTTGGAGACATGGATATTTCAAAATTTTAGATAAGTTATGCTTTTATCTAGGAATATTATTGATAGTTTAGGCTCATATCTAGGAGTATATGAAATTTGAAGATGAAAATTAATTGCCCCAAATATCTGCATCATCATCGACATTACTTGAATCTTTTTCTTCATCAAAATTCATGTTCATTTCAATATTATGTGCATGAGTTGCCAAATCTTCAAAAGTTTTTGGTTTAATTCCTTGAAAAATGTAGCAAAAACTCCAATGCATTCCTTAGATGCACATCTCAATGGCTGATTCCTTTGATAATTAATCTTTGCAGTCAAGACTCAAATTTCTCCAATGATTGATGTAGTTAATGACAGGTTCTTCTTTTCATTAGCGAGAGTTGGTGAGTTCAATCATGCTGATTGTCCTTCGAGTGCTATAGAAATTATTAAGGAACTCTTGTCCAGTTGCCCCCAACTATCAATGAAGCATGACTCCAAGTCAATATACCAATCAAAAGCATCGTTCTTTAATGATCGAACAAATTGCTTGACTAAATGATCTCCATATGTCCCAGCATTATTACAATTCTCAATGAAATGAGCTACATGCTGCTTTGGGTTGACCTTTCCATCGAATTGCTGAAACTTTGGGGGCTGGTAACTGATCGACATCTTCAAGTTATCAATCCTTTGAGTATATAGCTTGGAGTAAGTCATAAATGACTTAGAACTTCCATTAAGCTTGTCTTTGATAATCTCTATAATGAACTCCTTCAATGGGTAAATGGGAACTAGTTCATCAGAGGACCCTTATAGTTCTTTATTTGCAATCTTTTCATTTTTAGCTGACTACTTCTTTGTGGATGTTTCGCCTTCATCTTTAGCCTCAATTTGTTTCTCTACCATGCAACTGGCATCAAGATTATCTACTTTGCTCATCAATATAGATATTTGAAAGTCTTGATCTTGGACATGATTCATGAGTCCTTCAATGGCCGTCATCAAATTTGCAGTTTGTTCCTCCAGGGTTGTAGTACTTATCACCATCATTGTCGCCATGCTTGTAGCACTTGTCACCATTATTGTTGTTGTGCTTGAGGAATTTGATGTTGAGTGGGCAATAAACGATACTGATTCTTCCTTGAGCCTCTACCATCTTTATTCATATCAATAAAGTGCAGCAACAGCTTTTCCACAACAAGTAAAAGAGCCACCTCTAAGGATAATTACAACTTCTTGGGTGTACTTCTTGTGATGACATCAACTGTTTTTGCTCTAGCACTTGAGGAAGTTGAGGTAGTAATTTTCAATGCAGCAGTCTTGTTAGCAGTCATTTGATACTTCAATTTTGATGAAAAAAAGAGATGAGAGGTAAAAATCATCCTACCGGGCGTGCCAAAATTTGTAAGCACAAATTTCTTTATCTACAATAAATAAAATTACAAGACAAGAAATATTATACAAATAAAATAAAATTAAAATATTTCAACTGATTTTGTCTCTAATTTAATCCTCTTATTCTTCCTTTCTAAATACGATCGTGAATTTAATAAGCTCTGCAAAGAATGCTGCGGATCTCTTTAAATTTGATTTGAAGAAATAACGTCAATTCGAGATCTTCAGACCTTACTCTCAAATCAAATACCAAATATATGAGCTTCACGAAGAACGCCTTGAATGTTGTGGATTTCTTAAATTTGATTTGAATAAAATAATGCCAATTCAAGGGCCCCGCACCTTAATCTCAAATTAAATGTCAAAATATATGAGCTCTGCAAAGAATGCCTTGAATGTTGTGAATCTCCTTAAATTTGTTTTGAATTAAATAATGCCAATTCAAGGGCTCCGCACATTAATCCCGAACCAAACGCTAGAATATGATAAGCTTTATAAAGAACACCTTGAACGCCATGGATCTCCTTAAATTTGTTTGAAAGAATTGCTAGACTCTTTCAAAATTTCTCTTAGCTACTAGAATTTGTATTGTCAGTAGAATGAGCTTTGGTCACTCCTTTTATAAGGGCATTTGATGGAAGACTTCTAGATTGACTTGAATTCCTTCGATGATTATTTCTTCAATAAGATGATTATCCCTTCGATAAGATAATATTAAATATCAAATATCAAGAGAAAATATCAGATATCTTTGATTTAATAATACCAAATACCAAAAGATAATATTAATATTAAAAGATAATATCAAATATCTTTGATTTGATTAATCCATAGGAATAGCATTTCATCTTTGACACTTGTCAATATTTGATTTGAGTATAAAGTAAATACTAAATCATTAATTAAAATTAGCTATTTATTTTTTGAAATTAAATTTAATATATTTTAAGAAATAAACAGAAATTTTAAATTAATATCTAGCATATTATTTTACACGTGTCACTTTTTAATTAGCCAAAAATTAACATGTTTACACTGGCTACCAGCATAACACAATTTGCGGGACCTAAAACGTAATGAGATGCTAATATATGAAATTAAAGTTAATTAATTAATTTTGAAAGTACAACATCAAGTTTGTGAACTCTAAATGCAATAATTACAATAGTAATTACGTGAGATGGAATGATATTATATATTAAATATATACATAAATATTATTATTAACCATCAAAGTCACTTACAAAATACATTTTTTTATTCAATAAAGTGCCAAATGGCTAAAAACATAGATTACAGGAATTCACATCAACTATTAAGCCTCAAGTACATATGCTACTTAGTACTTACTATTGCTACATAGCACATCCAAATATAGAAATTCAAGTACTGCAAAGAAAGGGAGGAAAATAAAGGGAGAAAAGGAAAAAAAGAAAAAATCAACCACACTTGGTTTCCTGGAGCACTTGTGCGCCAATGCAGGAGAGTATGCAGGCAATATCACTGGCGCCACAGCCTTGGTAGCACGCGAGTGCCCCTAATGCTCCTCTGCGCGCTGTACCACAATCTATGGCACAAGATATTGCCTGCTGAGCGCACTGGGTTATGCACTGCCCCACTAATTGCCCCTCTGCATGTTGGACCAGCTGCGCCATACTGCACGCCAACAGCAGCACTGCAATGATGACAGGTTTTGCCCTTAACTCCATCTGCATATCTAACAGTATAATTTCTATGTGTTTTGTGGTTATCTAATCAATCCACTTGTTTTTGATCCTTTATATAGTGTGTGGAGAATACAACTTTTGCTATATGTTTTTTCGAAGTCTGTCTTGTTTGAGTTTGGAAAAGGATTTCTTTTCTCTTTTGAGTTCATGAGAGTGGTGTGATGGTTTGTTATGCTATTTGTCCTCATGTGCACCCTTTAAAAATAATGTTGGCTTTATCAATGTTTTATACTTTTTTGCTGCAAAAGATTCTAGCTTCTACGCATCAAGTAATATTCTATTTTACAACAGTGTATACTCATAAATACAATTATAGATGTTGGTTCTGATTCGATTATTCATACATATTACTTGAATTCATTAATTTTTGTTGATGAAATTGATTACACTACCAAAAAAACTAGTTTTAGTGACCGCACGAGTGATCACTAATGCACAAAAAATGGGGTCACTGATGGATTCAGTGGCCGCTTTTGTGACCGCATTGCCTCGTCACAAACATAAATTTGTGATTGATTGTCCAATTGGTCACAAATTAGTGACCAACACATCGGTTATTAAAAATTAAAAAACAGTCACTAATTTCATTTTATAAAATGTTCATAAAATAATAAAGTGGTCATTATGTGGTCACAAAATAGTGTCCGCTTAGTTACCCCTCACCATGGTCACTAAATCTCAATCATGTTTTGTAACAACATTGTTACCTCTATGCAATCATAAATTTGTGCTATACTTTTGCGGTCATAAATTTCTCATAAATAATGTGTGTATTGTCTCCTTATAATGACCACTTGGCAGTCACTAGTTGGTCACTAATTTATGACTACATTCAGTGACCAACCTTGGGGTCATAAATTATCAATAATAATGTGGTTTGATTTGTGACTGTCGGGGGTCACCAATCGATCACTAATTTTTTGAATATATTTTTTTTTTTCACTTTTGGTGTTGAATTAGTAATATCCAAACTATTTTTTTTATTCTCATTATTAACAATCTAAAATCACATGATTCCTAAATAATAATTCACCTTCCAAAAATAAAAAGCAATACCCCGAATTCAATAATATTGTCTCCAAATTTGTGAACAAAATAAAGATTTTAAAACATAAACGAGTTCAATAAGTCCAAGCATATCAAAATAAAGATTCTAAAACATAAACAAGTTCAATATGTCCAAGCATGTCAAATTCATTTGAAGAGAATTATTTATTTTTCCCAGATTCATTTTCTTCATTGCAGGAGGCAGAAGCACTTTCAATCCCATTTAACTTTTCCATTTAACTTTTCCATCATAACTCCTAATGTTCTCATCAAAGCCTCATTTATT
>JACGDI010005616.1:0-29066 GCA_014898725.1 Jacaranda copaia
TACTCACTTGATTTGACAAAAATGCCCTCAAGTATAAAAATTTTCACTCATTTTTTTCACTTCTTCATCATCCACATAAGCAAAGAGTAAACCCTAGCATATGTATTTTCATTACAAGAAATAGAATGAAAAAAAAATGTAATAAACTCCATGACGGGAACTAGAATAATCATTAAAGCCAACAACCACTAACCCGACATCTGCAATGTCTTCTTCTTCTCTTTTCATTTTTATAATTTTTGGGTTTCTTCTTCTTCTTAGCTTCTTCTCAGGTGCTGCTGAGTTTCTTCTACTAGTAAAGATCGAGTGTTCAATCAAGTGTTAGGGAGTTGCCGCTATAAAAACTAGCTTCATATAATATCAATTAAGGCTAGTATAACTTTAATGGACATGTATATTAATTTCGTAAGAAAATGGAATGAAATCAATGTCGAGCTCTTTAGTTTGAAATACATATCTCAATATCAAAGATTGTACGTGAATTTGACTAATGATGATGATGTCATGACTATGGTCTTATTGTATTTGATATTAAAGATGAACATTATTGACATCCGAATAAACCGAAAGGATGAATCAAGCAGCAGTGCAAAGAAGAGCAGTGATGTTTTAAGGTAATATTTCTACAGAATCTAAACTATACTGCAGTTTGTAAAATTTTGTACTTAAAATGTTTTGAAATTGTACTTTATTTGTTTGAAAATCTTTCTCTACTTGAAGTGCTCAACATTATACTTCATCTCACAAAATTGTACTATATTATATAAGTTTTATACTTCAAGTGTTCTACTAATGGATTATTCAAAATTGTACTACAATTTCTAGCTATTTATACTTGAAGTGTTTCCAAATTGTACTTTCTATTTATGAAACTATACTTCATTTTACCAAAACATGTACTATATTCATTGAAGTTTTATACTTTAAGTATTCTATTTATTGATTATCCAAAACTGTATTGCAGTTGCTAGGATTTTATACTTTAATTATTTTGAAACTGTACTTCAGTTTATATAAATTTATACTACAGTTATTTGAAATTGTACTTCATTTCACATAAAATTATACTCTATTGTTTGAGTTTTATACTTCAAGTGTTCTACTAATTGATTATCCAAAACTATACTGTTATTACTAGTGGTTTATACTTTAAGTGTTTTCAAATTATACTTCTTTGATCTAAAATTATACTTTATTTTACAAAATTTGTACTCTATTTAAAGTTCCATCTTTAAGTGTCCTATTTATTAATTATCCAAAATTATACTGCAATTGCTAGGATTTTATACTTCAAGTGTTCTAAAATTGTACTTCACTTGATTTAAAATTGTACTTCTGTTTTTGGAAATTATACTTTATTTTATATTTTATTTTACCTAAACTTGTACTTTATTCATTGAAGTTTTATACTTTAAGTATTCCAAAATTATACTTCATTTTATCTAAACTTATATTTCAGTTATCTGAATTTATTATTTAAGTTTTATACTTCAAGTGTTCTACTAATTATCAAAAATTATACTGAAATTGCTAAGGTTTTATACTTTAGGTGTTCTCAAATTATATTTCACTTTATCTAAAATTGTATTTATGTTTTTTAAAATTATACTTCATTTTATTTAAACTTGTACTCTATTCATTGAAATTATATATTTCAGATGTTCCAAAATTGTATTTCATTTTATTTAAACTTGTACTTTAGTTATTTGAATTTATTATTTAAGTTTTATACTTCAAGTGTTCTACTAATTATCAAAATTATACTGCAATTGCTAAGAATTTATACTTCAAGTGTTTTGAAATTGTACTTCTTTTTATATAAAATTGTAGTTCTATTTTCTGAAATTATACTTCATTTTATCTAAATCTGTATTCTATTCATTGAATTTTTATACTTTAAGTGTTCTAAAATTGTACTTCATTTTATCTAAACTTGTACTTTAGTTGTTTGAATCTATTATTTAAGTTTCAAGTGTTCTACTAATGAATTATCCAAAAATTGTATTTTATTTGTCAACCTCAAGGAATGCATCGAGGAGAAAATTGGTTCGACCAATGCATCGCATAATGAATTGGCAACTCAATTGATGCATGGAGGAATTGCATATATGGAAAGGGTCAAACATAGGGGTATTCATAGTTCGGTAAACCGGCTGAACCGAATCGAAACCAAAATTTTGGTATTCGATTTTGATTTTTTTGTACCGATTAAAAGAACTGAATCGAATTACCGAATTGAATATTAATATATAATATTAAGATATATCATATTGTATATATAATATATAATATATAATATATAATATATAGTGATATATTAATAATATAAATATATATTAATATAATATTATATATAGTAATATATATTAATATTAATATTAAAAATTTGGTATCTCGATTTTTAACCAGGCCAAATAAAAAAAAATTCAATTTTAACTTAATCGAATGGTTAACCGAAGTTTCGATTTTGTTTGTATCAAATGAACATCCCTAGTCAAACATTCAAGGATGCTCAGGAGTTCAGAATTATGCTTAAAAATTATATGATGTCTATTTTGCGGTCATTTAAATATAAGAAAAATGATAGCAAAAAAATTATAGCCATTTGTTCGAGATATCAATTATTTTATACTCTAATCAGGGAGAATTATACTTGATTACATGAAAATTATACTTCATTTTGGCAATTATGTATTCAATTTAGCATGAAATGGACATTTTTGCGTGTTGTCTAAGATATCAGTTATTTTGCAGCCTAATTTAGGAGAATTATTTTTGATTTCATGACAATTGTACTTCATTTTGGCAATTATATATTTGATTTAGCATGAAATTAGCATTTTTTCATGTTGACCGAGATATCAGCGCTTTTGTACCTCAATTTGAAAGATTTATACTTGATGTCATACATTTGTACTTCATTTCGGCCATTATGTACTTCATTCCTTAATATTTTTATTAATATTGTTGAATTAAAATTTGTTCCATGATTTGCTTTTTAAGTTTTGGTAATTAATAACCAAACTATAAAAATATGTGTAATATTTATTATATGAATAAAATAATATTAAATTTTTAAAGTGTTAATCACTAGTGTTCAACAAATGAATGTTATCAATTGTAATAATATAAAGAATACTTATACTTTCAAATATGTAAACAAATGAACATTTGTCAATAATATCCACCATATCACCCATACAAATACGTACTTTACTTGATCTAATAATTTCAAAATATTGTACTTGACCATCACTACAATTATTGGAGACTAATTATTCAATTGCAATAAATTACTTCAACATAAAACCATTAATACTTTGTTGTTTTATATTTGTACTTCGTTTTCATCACATTGTACTCAAATTCACTATCCGATTTTAATTAAATTGAAATATACTTCAACATAGCATTATTTATACTTTGTTTGTTCAACGTTTGTACTTTATTTCCATCATGTTGTACTCAAATTCATTATTCAGTTTTAAATAAATTGAAGTGTATTTCAACATAACATCATTTATACTTTGAACATGTAACACCATTTATAGTTTATTTGTTTTACGTTTATACTTCATTTTCATCATATTGTACTCAAATTTATTATCTAGTTTCAATTTAAATAAGGTGTACTTCAACATAACACCATTTATACTTTGTTTATTCTACATTTATACTTTATTTTCATCACATTGTACTCAAATTCACTACCCAATTTTAATTTAAATGAGGTGTATTACAACATAACACCAATTATACTTTGTATGTTCTACGTTTGTACTTCATTTCCATCATATTATACTCAAATTCATTGCTCAATTTCAATTTAAATGAGGTGTACTTCAACATAACACCAATTGCACTTTATTTATTCTACGTTTATACTTCATTTTTATCATATTGTACTCAAATTTATTGTCCGATTTCAATTTAAATGAGGTGTATTTCAACATAATACTATTTATACATTGTTTGTTCTATATTTGTACTTTATTTCTATCATATTGTACTCAAATTTACTGCCCAATTTCAATTTAAATGAGGTGTGCTACAACATAACACCAATTATACATTGTATATTCTACATTTGTACTTCATTTTCTTTATATTGTACTTAAATTCACTGTCTACTTTCAATTTAAATGAGGTGTACTTCAACGTAACACCAATTGTACTTTATTTGTTCTACGTTTGTACTTTATTTTTATTATATTGTACTCAAATTCACTAGTCAATTTTAATTTAAATGAGGTGTACTTCAATGTAACACTATTTATACTTTGTTTGTTTTTCATTTGTACTTCATTTCCATCATATTATACTATTTACTGTCCAATTTTAATTTAAATGTGGTGTACTTCAACATAACATCATTTATACTTTGTTTGTTTTACGTTTATATTTTATTTTTATCATATTGTACTCAAATTCACTGTCCGATTTTAATTGAATTGAGGTGTATTTCAACATAACACCATTTACACTTTCTTTGTTTTACATTTGTACTTCACTTCCATCATATTGCTTCTAAAATATAATGCAATACACAGATTATATAAAATACTTTCAGTTAATATATACTGCAGGCTTGAATGTTTTTATACTACAGATACTTCTAAAATATACTACAGATACATAGATTATATACTACACTTTTATTTAATATATACTGCAGATTTAAATATTTTGTACTACAGTTGCTTCTAAAATATACTAGAGATACACAAATTATACACTACACTTTCAGTTAATGTATAATGTATACTGCAAGCTTGAATATTTTTGTACTACAGATGCTTATAAAATGTCCTGCATGTACACAGATTATATATTATAATTTTATTTAATTTGCAGGCTTGAATGTTTTGTTCTACAGATATTTCTAAAATGTACTGCAGTTACACTGATTATATACTATACTTTTGCCTAATGTGAACTGCAAGCCTGAATGTTTATACTACATTTGTTTCTAAAATGTACCGCAGTTACACAAATTATATATTACACTTTTGCCTAATGTGTACTGCAAGATTGAATATTTTGTACTACAGATAATATATTACCACTCTTAGATAAATTCACTATATAATTTCAGGTGAAAAGAATTATAAACCCCAATAAGGTGAAGTACAACTTTCATATCTTTCAAGTACAAATTAGAAAATTTTCATTTCACAACAAAAATTATATATATATATATATATCAAATGGATTTAAGTGTTTAACAACTAAAAAAGGAATAAAAATCATAAATATAAGAAAATAGACAAGAAATATGTGTAATATTGAAAAATCATGGACATTTAAAACTGTAAATGCAAAAAACAATCATTTGTTTCTTTTACTCATTTCTTTTTGTACTTTGCTTCTTGTTACCATTGTTTCTCTTTCCATTGTCGCAGAAAAATAACAGAAATTTGGGTATCTTTTGTTTTTCCTCTTCGTCTTCTAGTGTCAATGGCAGATGAATAATTTCGTGCCCTTTTATTTGACTGCTTGGAGAAGTCATCTATTTCAGGAAAAGAAAAGAAAAGCATCTTCTTAAAAAAAAAATGCATTTCTCAGATATTTTTGTTGTTTTTTTCGACTACAAGGGTATATAAGTTTTTCTAAAAGAAATGGGAAGTGATTCCTAAGTTTTGTGAAAAAGTAGGGAGTTTAGTATGTAAAAATTCAAATGGGAATTGAATACTAAAATGAAAATAAGTTTAGGAATTTTTTTTTAATTAACCATTGAATAAAAGTTATTATTTGATAGAGTAGGGGGAAAAAACCTGCCATTTACTAATTTTTTTTGTTATTTTGTCTAGGTATAAGGGTATTTAAGTATTTTTCAAAATTTTGGGGAGTGATTTCTAAAGTTTGAAAAAAAATAGAGAGTTTAATGTTTAAAAAATCAAGTGAGGAGTAAAGTATAAAATGAAAGTAGGTAGAAAGATTTAATCCTAATTAACCTTTTTTACTTACCTTCTAATTTTTTTTAACTTTTTATTTACTGTTGAGTGGTGTGAATTGCGGGTGGGGCTGAATGACTCCGCCCATTCGTTTTTCTGCCACGTTTCGAAAACGTAAAGGGGCTCCGCTGGGCAGCCAATGAGGTTGTGCCATGTAATGAGGAGCACGAGAAAGTGATATTGGAATTACGCGGGATAATTATCGTCTAGGTTATTGACGGTTGACTTGGTTGCTGGTCTGACCTAATGAACCCCTGCAATTTTCTAGATACACCTTGAGTTTTAGGACAATTTCACTTTGTGCCCCTCAAGTTTAGCATATAAAATGAACACAAACCAGTTTTGATTTCAAAATATGCTTTCTTTTCTTTTCTTTCTTTCTTTTATTTTTTGTCATATTTTTGTTATTTTTTAATTTTTTTTAAGAATCTTGTAATTAAACTTTACACATTATTTTTTTTACTTCATTTTCAAAGCACACATCTTGTTATAAAAACTTATAGCACATTTTAAAAAATAAAGTTTAAAATACTCTTTTTCTTGGTTCGTGCTTCTGGTTTGTAGCCTGTTGCATATATTTTATGATTTATCAATACACACCTAAGGAGTAATGGTAGTGGTCTGTCCATCATCACTTAAAAAAAGTCAATATCATATGTGCTACGTCGGTCAACTCTCCACTAGAGTAGGCCTAAATTTGGGTAAACTTCACCCAATTAGAATTTAAAGAAAAGAAAAATACCCTAATTGAGCCGAAATGAGGCCGCTGGATTGAGCTTCTAGAAAGCTTAGACTCTTGAGAAGAAGGGTGTAGGCATGACAAACCTGAAAAGGATCACAAGATCGCACTCATTAGTAGTATGAGTGTCATGGAGATATGAAAGGAAAGAGAAAAGAAACTGTTACACATAAGTCAAGGACAAGAATTTGGATTTAAGAATCAAGGCTAGGATAAATAAACTAAGTTATTTAAGTAGTTCATATATGCATATATATATATATATATATTATCCTGAGTAAAAGGTATATTCCTAGTTTTAGTAATTACATTCTATCAAAATTATTCCTACTATTTATCATTGATTTTAGTATAGGACAGTTTTCAATGGAGAATTCTCATCATACTAATTCTGAATGGTTTCATAATAAGTGGTGGTTAAGTAAATTTTTGGGTTAGGAATCCAATTGACATTATTTGGCGCTGCCTGTAGGAAGATTTTTAGTTTAAGTCATTAAAGTATGGTAGAAAGAAATCATGAACGCATGGCGGATATCTTTCTACTATACTCTCACATTGGACATGCCGAAATTAACAGAAAGTCGGGAAGATCAGGTATACAATGACAAGTCGCCCGATTGTAACTAAGCGAGGAGCCCATTCAATGATGACATGATAGCTAGGTCTATGCCAACCAATTGTAGAACAATGAATATCCTAAATTACACTAGGGCTTTTGACATGGCCGAACGCTTGTTTAAGCTTGAGCATTTACCTTCTCTATGCTAATACTTGGATAGAGTAAAATGTTGAGTTTTTATCAAAATTTTACCTAGTTCAACTTAATGTTTGTTCTGCTAGCTCTCTACGAGATCCATACATTCCTTTTAAGGAGTTCAATAGCATGTTCTTACGTCAATAATAAGCATTATTAGAAAATCTGACATAGCATATTTTTCTGTGGTAAGCGTTAACAGAAAGGTATTTTGCATATTTAGAAATATTTCATAGAAAGCTACAACTAAGCCTTGCTGCTTAATAAAACAAAGTATTAATAATACTTATAAAGGAAGAATACATGAAATTGCAAATCATTCAATCAATAGAGCTCGATCAGATCCAGTTCCAAAGAGATCTTATACCATTTAAGGTTATCCTCAAAAATGGGCGTTGGGATAGGCTCAAGAGCTTGTATAGGCGGGGATCGCATTGGCTCATTCCTCTTCCATCTTGGCAAAATCATCACCTTCTTCCTCTTCTTAAGAAACGTCCAACGGGAGGTAAGTAGACGCCTACTTTATTATCTAAAAACTTGAGATTGTCTCCCCATCTGTAAATTTGCCAAACTTCTCCGCTTGAATTAAGTGAGAGTTGAAGTCATAGTTCCTCAGAATAACCTTCAAATCAAAGAGATATGAAAGCAAATCATAGCAAAGAAATCAATAGAAACGAGCTTTATCAAAATTTGAATAAATCATAAACTAAAAATATAACTTTAGTATATTTAGCTTATTTTTTTTATAACACAATTAGGGATGCAAACAAACCGAGTCAGCTCGTGAGCTTGACGAGTTGGCTCGAAAAGTGTTCAAACTTGAGTTCGAAGAATCGAACCAAGCTCGAATCAAATAATTCTTATTCGCAAGCTTGCGAGCCTATACTTTTTACTTTTAAAAAAATATATTTATATATAAAAAATATAATAAAATATACTGATTTTAAAATTTTTTATAAAATAATTTAACTTTTCGAACTTGAGTCTATAGATTGATTATGAGTTCAAGCCTAACAAATCGAGTCGAGCCGAACCGAGCCAGAGCCCAGACCCAAATAAGTGCTCGAGCTAAGCTCAAACTCAATACATTTGATTCGAGCTCGAGCTCAAAAAAATAGTCACAGCTTGACTCGGGTGGTTTGCATTCCTAAGCACAATATGACTCATTAATGGTACCTTATATCTCAAAAGAATCATTTTTAATTGATGTGCATCAAATCCACAAAATTTTGTTAGTAGTTTTTCTTTGTGCAAATAAATTCAAAATGAAGGCTTAAAAAGTGCAAACAAAGAAATGAAATAGTTGGAGATAATATAGAAAACTTAGAAAACGATATATAATCTAAAATATTGCACTGAATAATTTAATTTAATATCACAAACGTCAAAATTCAAAAGTCTTCTTATACAGAAATAATGACTGTAAGTTATAACACTTTTACATGTAGTTTTATTGCGACATTCAAATTTTATTTTATAATATCTAGATGAAATAAATCGCAAAAGACATGTTTGCATTTATGGACGCAATTTGATAAATTATAACATTAAGTCTCATCAAATGATTGTTGTTGATGAATTAAGCCCAAAATAAATTATGGCCCGATCCACAATCTGTGTCTGATAAATAATTTTCTCCATTGAGTCTAGATTGTGTGATCTTAGTCACTAAATATAATCTAATATATATAAAGTAAAATGATGTTCAATCTTATTTTAAGTCTATTTTTTATGTAGAAATGATGTGGATAAGTTGATTTTGCTTATTTTTGTCATGTAATATATATTCCATATGTAATATATGCAACCCCCTATTACAAATTTTCATATTTCTATTTTCTTCATGTCAACATATTTCCATATATAATATATATGAAATTTCCTATATCAATTTTTGTAACCTCCTATATTAATATAGTTTTTTATAACTCCTTATTATATTATCAATTTTATTCTTTTTACCTATGTCAACAAATATGTCTCTATATAATATTCTATATACATATATATTAAATAAAAATATTATATTTATTCATATTCTATAACTCGTATTTAATTTCAATAAATATTCCATATATACATACATATATTAATTATAATTTATATTAATTTTTGTAATTACTTATTTTAATATAGTTTTTGTACTCTAAGAATATTGTCTAATAGTTTCTTTTGATATTTGCAATTTATATTCTCAAATTTGATTTATTGAATCATCATGGCGAGAATACATATACATACACATGTACATATATATAACCAAGCATATATATGAGACTATTTGTTAATGCAATTTAATGACACGTCTTGACTGTTGCACAAGCTAAAAAATTTAACAATAATGTATATTAAAAATAATTTAAACATAAAATTGACTATTTAGAAATAGAACAATATTTATCTATTTTTTCTCCACCTCTATAAAATCATTCCCTTTGTGAATTAAACTTTATTTTGCTTGAAAATGCATGTATCTTATAATGTTTATAGTTTTTAATATTCTTAATTTTTATATTTATGAATTAGGATAATTTTAAAAAAATGAATCTTGATAAGTATTTTTTTTATATGGTAGAGACATGGATAAGTTATTTTTATTCAATTTTACCATGTCAACATATTTTTATATTTGGTACCTTATCAATATATATTTTAATATTAATGGAAAAAACTGTAATATTCATTTTTATAACTATGTGTTTAATTTTAGAAAATACTCAATATATACATATATTTATATTAACATATATGTAATATTTTATAATAATTTTTGTATCTTTCTTTATCAATATATAATTTTTGTAACTTCTTATTATATTTTCTAATAGTTATATTTTAATATAATTATGGATGAACACACACACACACATGTGTGTGTGTAGATGTATTTATCGATGCAATTTAATTAATATGTCTTGCTTCAATATATATCATACATATATAAGCTTTTCTTATATGAAGTATTATAGCAATATAGAATTCATTATAATTTAATTTTAAATATCATATTATGCTATTCTATAAATTATTTTTCATTTGATTATTTAATATGTTAATGAAGTTAAGTCATAGCTGAGAGAGTTCCTAAATCTAAGTCAAAAATCTCTAAAAATATATGTACTAAAATAATCTAAACATACAATTCATTACTTAAAAGTATATATAAAAAAAATATTTTTTTTCTCCATCTTTATATGATTATTCTCTTGGTATGTTAAAATTTATTTTTTCTTGAAGATTCATATATGTATAATACTCATATTTTTTTTAATATTTTAATTTTTATGCTAATGAATCGGGATCATTTATAAAACAATTGAAGTCCCAATTTTATGGTAAGTTAAAATATTTTATCTTCTACTACCTAAGTTTATTTTCAATGTGAAATTCTTTAATTTGTAGAAACCAAGTCAGTGTAGGTTGATTCTTTTTTCTTTTATTTTATTTCCTACTATATTTTATGAATAGTTTATCAAGTTTATAAAGTGATCTAATATTTAGTCATTAATTTCTATTTAGAAATAGATTAATGTGTGTGATTTGATGTATTGATACATAAACCATATTCATATAAAACACTGTCGTGTCTCATTTACATCATCAGTTATATTATATTCAATAAAATTCTTATTAATTTTTAAGTGTTACATTTGTAACTTTTTTATAAAAAAAATTATTAATATTTAAATTATAGCAAATATTAAATAAAATAAAATTCTAAATATAAACTTATGACTTGGTACAATGCACGGGCTAATAGCTAGTATTATCTTATTTTGGATAGTATAATCTCAGGGGACAATCAAAATATTATCAATTTTATTCATGCATCCGAATGAGACCGAAGAGAATACATGAACATGTAAATTAAGAGTTGTAAAAAGGTAATGTGTCTGTCCATATATAAATTAGATGTAAGATTATGAAAAAAGAAAAGAGAAAAACAACAAAACAGAATAAATCATTAATGATGAATTTGCATTTTCCCTGAGTTGTTAAAGAAAAAAGAGCATCGTAATTAGCAAATACTACTTAAAATAAATATAAGCTCTAAAATTATATAGAACCTATTTTGGTTGATCTCTTTCGGTTACAACTTAAAAAATATAAAATATTATTCAAAATCAAAATCTTTTCAAATCAAACTTCAAAATCTAGGACTGATTTGAGTAAAGATAGATAATTATATACGTATACATATTTTTTTTATAAATTATTGTGGTACTTTAAATTGATAAACAAAAATATAATAAAATAAACTTTTGATTGCAAATTGTTTGGAAAATGAGTGGCCATTATCTGTGGATAGTGATGTACACAAACTCTTACATGAATTTTAATAAATTAAAGTTCGCATAAATATTTGAAGTCAAAAGTTTGGCAAAAGTACGAAATTCAGCGTGTTCTTATTTGCACTTCCAAAGCATCGAAGTCAGGGAAGTTATGGGATTGCATTCAAGTGTAGCATATTTATAATTTATAATAATACTCATTTCTTAAAGTAGTAATATTTACATATGTCCACATGAATATTAATAGCCCCAATGTGATATTTATACTTTCTTAAAATATTATACCATACTTACAATACAGTGAGGGATGAAATCACGTGCCTTTATAAATAATAAATGATCGAGAGATGACTACAGAAATAAATACTATAGAGATTATTTACATCGATTTATTCTATTTCTATAATAATAAAAAGAAAGGATAATTAAATTAACTAAAATTAATATGGGTCCGTAAGTTAACACAATAACTACATTATTTATATTCTTATTTTATCCCTACTGAAATAGATATCATCATACAGAAGAGTTCAAATATAATTTTTCTTAATAATTTTAGAATTTTTTTTTTCTTTTTGTTGATGGCTTAAATGGAGATATTCAATTATAATAAGATTTCGGTATAAATAAATTAGAAAAAGATGGCCCTATAAGTTAAAAGGTTAATTAGAAAAAAATCCCTAACCCTACTTCCAATTTCGTGTTCAGTCTCCATTTGAATTTTTACACACTAAACTCCCCACTTTTTCACATAATTTAGGAATCACTCCTCATATCTTTTATAAAGACCTATATACCCTTGTATTTGGAAAAAATAACAAATATACCTGAAAAATATGTTTCTCTCTTCAAGAAGAACGCTTTCCTTTTTTTTTTTTTTTGGTCCTGCCTGAAATTGACTTCTCGAGGCACCAAAAGAAAAGGGTACGAAACCATTCTTCCTCCGCATTGACGCGAGAACAAGAGAAGAAGAAGTAAAAAGAAAAAAAAAAGACACCAAAATTTCTGCCATTTTTCTACGCCATGGAAGGAAAAACATCCGTAAAACGAAGTCGAGTACAAAAGGAAGTAAGCAAAAGAAACACATGAATGTTTTCTGAATTTGTAATTTCAAATGTCAGTGATTTTTTAGTATTTAGGATTTTTATTCATATTTTAGTCATTAAATACCTGAACCCATTTGATATACATATGATTTTTGTTGTGAGATGAGAAGTTTCGGATTTGTACTTGAAGGTAATAAAAGTTGGACTTCACCTTTTTGAGGTTTATACTTCTTTTTATCTAAAATTATATGGTAAAATTATACGGTAAAACTATCTGAAAGTGGTAGTGTATTAATAGAACATCCAAGCTTGCAGTATGTATTAGGCAAAAGTGTAGTATATGATCTGTGTAATTGCAGTACATTTAGAAGTAAATGTAGTATAAAACATTCAATTTTGCAGTACAAATTAGGAAAAAGTCTAGTATATAACCTACAGTACATTTTTGAAGCAAATGTAGTATAAAAAATTCAAGCTTGCAATACACATTATGAAAAATCTAGTATATAAGATGCAGTATATTTTAGAAGCAAATGTAGTATAAATATTCAAACTTGGAGTACATATTAGGCAAAAGTGTAGTATATAATTAGTGTAATTGCAGTACATTTTAGGAGCATTTGTAGTACAAAATAATTCAAGCCTGCAGTATAAATTAAATGAAAGTATAGTATATAATTTGTGTATCTATAATATATTTTAGAAGCAATTGTAGTATAAAACATTCAAGCCTGAAGTATACACTAACTGAAAGTTTAGTATAATATATTATGTGCTTTTGAAGTACATTTTAGAAGCATTTGTAGTACAAAATATTCAAGTTTTTAGTACACATTATCTAAAAGGGTTAGTTTATTATCTGTTTATATACTAATTTTTATTTATCTGATTGCAGCAAAGTCAAGACAGTATGAGGTCTGCTCTTGTTTCTCCCCCCAATTTTTTCAGAGTAAATTGGAGATTGTGAAGTCTAAGATGGGGTCAAAATATTTTAATGCATTGAAAAAGACCCCTTTCTATATATACATGGATATGCCCAAGTTAAGTTTAAGCTTCATTCGGCTTGAAGTTATGCTTAAGAGGTTTAACCTAAAAAAGCTGTTATTTCATTTTTTAGAGGGGGTTGAGGTTCCTTTTTTTGTAGCTGAATTTTCTATGGTTTTAAGGTTTCCATATGTGGGGCAATCTGTTGATATAACATTAAAGATAAAGTCTTCAATCTTTGATAGCCTTTTTTCTGGAAAGTTGCACAATATAACTATATCTGAAATAGAAAAAAAGTTTGAGAAGTATGTATATAAGGATAGTGAGGAGGACTTGAATAATTTTTGTAGGTTGTACATACTTTTTATTTTTAATTATTTTCTATTTCCAACATCTAATTATTGAACTCCACAATTTCTCCTACCATACTTGGATAATTTGTCTATAGTTGGTTTGTATGCATAGGGCATAACTGCAAATAATTTTCTTATACAAGATATGAAGAACCATTTAGGAGTAGGTGGAGAAAGAACCAAGAAGTACATTAATGGGTGCAGAGTCAATTTGATGGTAAGTTTTTGCTTCATTTTTCTAATAATATTGATTATATTTATATTCAAATGAGTATAATTTTTTGATTTATGAATGGCATTCATGGGTTTATGAACGCATCCCGTCACTGGCTTCACCAGTGAGTTTGTTTGAGTTTTTACACTTTTACCGGAGGAAGGATAACACGCTCTTACATAATGTAGAGGAGGTAGAGAACAAATTGAAACAAATTGCAGCAGAAATGGTAATAATTGTAGTAATTCATTGTTAGCTTTGTGTATAAGAATTTGAATTTGATAATTATTTTCATTGTAATAGGTTGTGGCCCTCAACCCTACTCCAGAGGAGTTAGAATTGGCAATTTTGATCAAGAAATTAGAGGCTACTAGTACTGCTATCAATGAAGTCAATGTTTGTGACCATATAATATATGAGGCAATTATTGCAGCTAAAGTTGAAGAAATTAAATCATTGAAAAAAAAATAGCTTTATTCGATATGATAGCAACGAACGAGCAGGGTGAGGAGGAGCATCTAGTTGAGGAAAAAACTGAGGGAGAGGAGCTTGAATAGGAAACTGATGAATTTGTACATAAAGGGGGACTTGATTTGATAGATGAAACACAGAAAGAAAGGGATGAATCTAAAAACACGATAGATAAAGAAAGTAAAAAAAAAAACATCATCATGATCCTGCAGATTCCCCCAAACCTTTGAAGATAGAAGTTTATGTACCAATTCAAGCGATTAAGTTCAAGGAATCTGAGATTGAAGTAGCGACTGTCATGTCCTCGAATGTGATATATGCGTGTAATCGAGAAGACAGGAAGCCAAAATAGAAATCTCTAGATTTTGTCAGCCCCTCGACCACCACACCAGCCAAAAGAGTAAGAAAAGTGACAAAAACCTATGGGCCTCTTCCTCATCCTCATCCTCATCCTCGTACAAAAAGAAAAAAAAAGAACAAGAAGAGAATAAGGTGTTGTCAACTACTTAAAATTTTAAATTTTTTGCTATTTACATTTCATTTGTAAATTGTCTATTTGTAATAAATGTAGCGGTATCTTATTCTTGATTAGTTGATATTTGTACTTAATGTGATCATATTGTATGCTTCATGTTGGTGATATTTATACTTAATCTGCTATGTCGTTTATACTCCAAGTTGGTGATATTTATACTTAATGTGCTATTCTTTTGCACTTTATGTTGGTGATATTTGTACTTCATATGCTGATCTTTTATACTCCATGTTGGGATATTTGTACTTCATGTGCTGATCCTTTGTACTTGATAGTTGATCCTTTATACCTAATGTGCTTGAATTTTGTACCTATATAGGCATATTTTGTACTCTAATAAGCGATACTTCATAGTTGATACTTTGCACTTAATGTGCTTGAGTTATATACTCTATGTTGGTTATATTTGTACTTCAATAGGGGATACTTCAATAGTTGATACTTTACACTTAATGTGCTTGAGTTCTGTACTTTATTTTGGCTATATTTTGTACTTCAATAGGGGATACTTCAATAATTGATACTTTGCACTTAATGTGCTTGAGTTCTATACTCCATTTTGGCTATATTTTGTATTTCAGTAGGAGATACTTCAATAGTTGATACTTTGTACTTAATGTGCTTGAGTTCTGTACTCCATGTTAGATATATTTTGTACTTCAATAGGGGTTACTTCAATACTTGATACTTTGCATTTAATGTAGCTGAGTTTTGTACTTCATGTTGGCTATATTTTGTACTTCAATGGTTGATACTTTGTACTTAATGTGCTTGGATTTTGTAATTTATGTTGGTATATTTTGTACTTTAATAGGGGATACTTCAATACTTGATTCTTTGTAGTTTATGTGCTAGCCTTTTGTACTTCAATTGTTAACACTTTGTACCTAATGTCCTGTGTTTTGTACTATAGGAGACCAAGACATCAGTCCAATCCATGTGGTAGAGGAACTAGCCAGCCCAAAGATTGAAGCGCTTGATCCCTATAAAGGAAGGATTGATTATAGAGGCCATGAACTTATTCCAATGGAAGAGCAAAAAGTCATCGACAACTTTGTTGGAAGAGATAATTTAGGGTAACAAAATTTGCTTATTATTTTTCTTTTGGATAAATTGGTATCTGAACTAACAATTACCAATTGTGTAGGGTAATTATCTGGGAGGGAGCAAGATAGTTTCTAGATGGAAGAAACTTTTGTGAGCTCTTATTTGGAGAAAAACGTACCGCTGACATAGTGAGCTGCTACATGTCGATATTATGCAATCCATCTTTCAGCAACAAATGTCACCATAAGGTGTGGTTTATGTTAGCAATAGCGCAGGTATGTGTCGATTTCCTAACTTAATTTAGTTCACATTTCCAATTAGTATAACCATTTGTTTTATACTTCATATGTTGATATATTAGATAAACTCAAGGGATGCAACTTGAAGGATATTATGGATGAAGAATTTATGGAGATGATACCTACATTTAACTCCTTCACCCATAAAAATTTGGAGGACCTCACGTTGGATATTATAAACCAATGTCGTTACATAATCCTATCAATTTGTTAGCATGGTCATTGGTTTTTTGTTGTTCTCGACACCTCAACTCATTTTTTCTTGTATATGAATTCAATAATGGCCGTCAGATACAAACCGACAGCTACTGCCATTGTAAGTTTGCTTCTTTTCCCTGTGATTTCTTCATAAAGTAGGGAGTTAGCAACTGATCAATATTTTTGTAGGATTCATTCAATTCTCGACACATGATGCTTTCATTGGGGTGTCGTGTGGATGAATACATGAGGCCAAAAAAAAAAAAAAAGTAGGCAGCAAAAGGGTAGAGTAGATTGCGGTGTCTATGCATGTCTTTGGGCAAAATGTTTCGCTAGAGACGCCCTCGAGTTTTAGAGGTCTGCCGGAACAATTGATATGGACAAATACCATGCGACAATGGCATATACAATATTAAGTCATGAAAAGCCCAAGATTTGAATCACACTTTGAATGTAAATTGAAGCATACTTTGTGTATAATATTATTTTGTATATAAGTGTAGTTTTCCATCAAGCATTTATAATATTTTAAATTGGAATTGGGTAGTGAATTGAGTACAATTTGAGAAAAATGAAGTATAAAAGTGAAAAAAATAAAGTATAACTGTTGTGCTGATGTATAATGTGCCCATTTTCATGGAAATTGGGTAACGAATTTGAGTATAATATGAGGAAAATAAAGTACAAATTCAAAAAAATAAGGTAATAAAACATGTATCATTAAAGTACACTCCAATTTCATTGAACACAAGGAGTGAATCTAAGTACAATTTGACAAAAATGACATACAAACTTAGAATAAACGAAGTATAAAATGTGTTTCGCTGAAGTAAACTTCAGTTCAATTGAAAATGTCCAGTGAATTTGAGTACAATTTAAAGGAAATGAAGTACAAATCCAAAATAAACAAAGTATAAATTATTTTTCATTAAAGTGCACTTTGATTCTACTGAAACTGGGCAGCTAATTTGAGTATAATTGGAGAAAAATGAAGTACAAAACCAGAACAAACAAAGTATAAGATGTGCTTTTTTTAAGTTTACTTCAATTCACTTGAAATTGGGCAGGAAATGTGAGTACAATTCGAAAGAAATGAAGTACAAATCCAAATCAAACAAAGTATAAAATGTGTTTCGTCGAAGTACATTTCAGTTCTATTGAAATTGGGTAGCCAATTTGAGTAAAATGAAGTACAAACCCTGAACACACAAAGTATAAAATGTGTTTCTTTGAAATTTATTTCAATTCACCTGAAACTGGGCAGGGAATATGAGTACAATTCGAAGAAAATGAAGTACAAACCCAAAACAAACAAAGTATACAATGTGTTTCATCAAAGTACACATCAGTTCCATTGAAACTAGGCAGCTAATTTGAGTACAATAAAGTATAAACCTTGAACAAAGAAAGTATAAAATGTGTTTTTTGGAAGTTTATATCAATTCACCTGAAATTGAGCAGGGAATGTAAGTACAATTCGAAGAAAATGAAGTACAAACCCAAAACAAACAAAGTATAAAATGTGTTTTGTCAAAGTACACTTCAATTCCATTGAAACTGGGCAGCCAATTTGAGTAAAATAAAGTACAAACCTTGAACAAAGAAAGTATAAAATGTGTTTCTTTAAAGTTCACTTCAATTCAATTGAAACTTGGCAATGAATATGAGTACAATTTTGGCATATTGAAGTACAAATATTGAACTAACAAAGTATAAAATATATTCTTTTGAAGTACACTTATTGCTATTGAAAAATTATTCTCTAATAATTAAAATGATTGTTATGTACAAATTTTAAAATTATCGTATCATGTGAAGTACGTATTTATACCGGTGATATTGTGGATATTATAATCAAAATTCTCATTTGTTAACATCTTTTAAAGCATAAGAATTCTTTCATTACTGCGATTGACAACATTCATCGTTGAACACTAGTGGTTAACAAATTAAAACTTTAATATAATTTTATTCATATGATTAAAATCACCTACATTTTTACAACTTGGTTATTATTTACTTCAAGTCATTGAACAAATTTCAATTCAACAATATTAGTAAAAATATTAAGGTATTAAATTCAAAATAGTCAAAATAAGGAAAAAATATTTTTCGTTGAAGTACACTTCAATTCCAATGATAATTTGAATTCCATTTGAGGGAATTAAAGTACAAATCTAAAACAAACAAAGTATAAAATGTGTATCTTTGAGCTTCACTTCAATTCAACTGAAACTAGGCAGTAAATTTGAGTACAATTCGAAGAAAATGACGTAAAAACGCAGAACAAACAAAGTATAAAATGTGTTTCGTTGAATTACACTTCAGTTCCACTGAAACTAGCAGCCAATTTGAGTAAAATTTGAGTAAAATGAAGTACAAACCAAGAAAAAACAAAGTATAAGATGTGTTTCTTTGAAGTATACTTCAATTCCATTGAAATTGATAGCCAATTTGAGTAAAATTTGAGTAAAATAAAGTACAAGCCAAGAATAAATAAAGTATAAGATATGTTTCATTGAAGTTCACTTTAATTTAATTGAAACGGGGCAGGAAAATTGAGTACATTTCGAAGAAAATGAAGTACAAAACAAGAACAAATAAAGTATAAAATATGTCTCATTGAAGTACACTTCAATTCAATTGAAATTGGATAGGGAATTTGAGTACAATTTGAAATAAATGAAGTACAAACCCATAACAAACAAAGTATAAAATATTTTTCGTTGAAGTACACTTTGATTTTAATGACAATTTAGTATGATTTGAGGGAATTGAAGTACACACTTAGAATAAATAAAGTATAAATGTGTTTTTTAAAGTTTACTTCAATTCAATTGAAATTGGACAGGGAATTTGAATACAATTCGAAGGAAATGAAATACAAACCCAGAACAAATAAAGTATAAAATATTTTTCGTTGAAGTACACTTCGATTTCAATGACAATTTGAGTACGATTTGAGGGAATTAAAATACAAACCTAGAACAAATAAAGTATAAAATGTGTTTCGTTAAAGTTCACTTCAATTCAATTGAAACTAGGATGGAAATTTGAATACAATTTGAAGGAAATGAAGTACAAACCCAGAACAAACAAAGTATAAAATATTTTTTGTTGAAATATGTAATGATTCCAATGACAATTTGAGTATGATTTGAGGGAATTGAAGTACACACCTAGAACAAATAAAGTATAAAATGTATTTTTTTGAAATTCACTTCAATTCAATTGAAATTAGGCATGAAATTTGAGTATAATTCGAAGAAAATGAAGTATAAACCTAGAACAAACAAAGTATAAAATATTTTTCGTTGAAGTACACTTCGATTCCAATAATAATTTGAGTATAATTTGAGGGAATTGAAATACAAACCTAGAACAAATAAAGTATAAAATATGTTTATTTGAAGTTCACTTCACTTCAACTAAAACTAGGCAGGAAATTTGAGTGCAATTCGAAGAAAATGAAGTACAAACCCAAAACAAATAAAGTATAAAATATTTTTTGTTGAAGTACACTTTGATTGCAATGATAATTTGAATATGATTTGAGGGAATTGAAGTACAAATCTAGAACAAATAAAATCTAAAATGTGTTTCTTTAAAGTTTACTTCAATTCAACTGAAACTAGGTAGAGAATTAGAGTATAATTTGAAGGAAACAAAGTACAAACCCAAAAAAAATAAAATATAAAATGTATTTCATTGAAATACACTTCAGTTCCATTGAAATTGGACAACCAATTTGAGTACAATTTTAGTAAATGAAGTACAAACTTTGAACAAATAAAGTACAAAATAATTTTTGTTGAAGTACAAAATTTAACTAATTTACTGATTTTTTACAGGTTTGGCAATTATGCCCTGTTCTACCACACCTTTTACACTTAATTGCACGCTTCTCAATTTGTGATGAAATTCTCTATGTCCTTCTACGCCCAGGCTGAAATCGGTAATCGGGTGCATTAATGAGGCCATCACATTTGGCGGGAATAGATTCATACCAAATGTAGCAATAGGATTTGTCACTGCTTGGTATGCTTGTTGATACATCTCAACTTGATAGTATTGATCGGTGAAGTTATACGGTAAAAGTAACCTTGACTCGATATAAGCACAAGCATGTTTGCATGGTATTTTATCAATCTGCCATGCTCTACACAAACAAATACTGCCATGTAAATCTACAACATATGATTTATCTTGCTCAATCACTTTAAAGCTCCAACTGCTAGACATGACAACTTTTAAGTTACGAGAATGCATATGATTGATTGCCAACCTTTTCTCTTGCTTGGGACATATTTGACCAACCATCTTATGAGATTTTTCTCATCGATCATATATTATAACCATTATTTGCGTGCTTATGTAATCAACCATGGCTGCGACTGGCATAAATTGGGCTGGTTTAACCTCATTATTCCAATATTTTGTTTGATTATTATTTATTACCCCCTATCGATCTTCACTTAATAAGGAATTTGCCCAACATGGTGGGTTAAACTGCATAATAAAGTCTCTGGCAATTGACAATGACTCCAAGATGCAATCTATATGTCGTGTATACTCCTGCCTTGTAGGCGCATATGCAACTTTAATAAAAATAGAGCACCAATGTTTCTTGTTACGTAGAGGGTATTTCATTAATACCTGAATTTAAAATAATAGAACATTAATGTGCTAAATGTTACGAATTAGAGTTTATTTCACATAATTATTTCACAAACAAAGATAAAGTACACTTATTTGTTTCTTAAAGTTATCCACTACATGTGTCAAGCAATATGCATGGTGGCTATCGAGAAATATCATGGGGATGGCCTTAAAAAGACCTAGATGTTGATCAAAGAAGAAAGTCAACCTTGATAGGACAGGTAGATATTGAAAATCTAAGATACTTCTTAGCTTGAAGTAGAACCACTCTCAATTAATATCATTTTCAGAGTCAACAACTACATATGCTAGCGTGAATAAGTCATCATTAGCATCCTTATTGACAGCACTGAGTAAGCATCATTTGTATTTATTTTTAATATGGGTGCCATCTAAAAATATCAATAGCTTGCATTCCCTAAGAAAACCAATAAGGCAAGCACTGAAACATATAAATAGCCGACAAAATTTTGGACTAATTGGGTCAATCTCATAATCTGCAATACTTCCAGGGTTTGTCCTCTTCATAGCATCACAGTACCACCTTAACTTATCATAAGATCCCTTCTCAGTGCCATGAATGTCTTGCATAGTTAATTCCTTACCCATCTATGCTTTATGGTACCTAAGTTCCATATCGTATTCTCTGTGGACATCTTTCAATATGATAGAGGGTCGATAACATGGCTTTGATCTCAATTTATCCTTTACAATGTTAGCTACCCAAGTAGAATTGGCTTTAGGATGTCCTTTTGTTCAACGATTAGCCTCACCATATGTGTGCTCTAGATTGCATTTTTGAATGCTAAATAATTTATCGGGCACATGCTTTGATGCATAGATTCTCCATTTGCAATTTTCATCACTACAAACGGCTATAATTTTTGTTGTTGTCATTTTTCTTGTATTTAAATGACCGCAAAGTAGACACTGCATAATTCTAAACTCCTGAACATCCTTGAATGCTTGACCCTTCCCATATATACAATTCCTCTATGCATAAATTGAGTTGCTAGTTAAAGCCAATTCATTGTGCATTGCATTGGTCGAACCAATTTCCTCCTCGACAGCATCCCTTGAGGTGGACAAATAAAGTATAATTTCATAAAAAAGAAGTACAATTTTAATAAATTGAAGTATAATTTCAGAACATTTGAAGTATAAAATTCTAGCAACTATAGTACACTTTTTTATAATCCATTAGCATAACACTTGAAATATTAAACTTAAATAATATAGTACAATTTTATGTAAAATAAAGTATAATTTTAGATAACTGGAGTATAATTTTGTATAAAGTGAAGTACAATTTTGAATAGTTTAAGATAAAACTCTAGCAATTACAATATGATTTTGGATAGAACACATGAAATATAGAACTTTAATGAATAGAGTACAATTTTAGGTAAAATAAAGTATAATTTCAAGAAAAAAAAGTAAAATTTTAAATAAAGTTTGGATAATTAATAAATAAAATATTTGAAGTATAGAACTTCAATGAGTAGAGTACATGTTTACGTAAAATGAAGTATAATTTCAGAAAAAAAAAGCATAATTTTAGATAAAGTGAAATATAATAGATTTAGCTAATTGAAGTACATGTTTAGATAAAATAAAATACAATTTTGGAATACTTAAAATATAGTATTTCAATGAACAGATTACAGGCTTTGTAAAATGAACCAAATATAATTTTAGAAAATAAAAGTATAATTTTACATAAAGGAAAGTACAATTTCAGAACACGTAAAGTATAAAATCCTAGCAAAAGAAGTATAATTTTGGATAATCGATAAATGAAACATTTGAATTGTAGAAAATCAATGAATAGAGGATAGATTTAGGTAAAATGAAGTATAAAATGAAGTATAATTTCAACAAAATTAAGTACAATTTTAATAAAGTAATGTATAATTTCTAAACATTTGAAGTACAAAATTCGAGCAACTGCAGTACAATTTTTGATAATCCATTAGTAGAATACTTGATGTATAAAACTTAAATTATAAAGTACAATTTTATGTGAAATAAAATACAATTTTAGATAACTAAAGTACAAATTTGTATAAAGTAGAGTAGTTTAAGTATAAAATCCTAACAATTGCAGTATAGTTTGGGATAATCATTAAATATAATACTTGAAGTATAAAACTTCAATAAATAGAGTATATGTTTAGGTAAAATGAAGTATAATTTTAGAAAAAAATGAAGTACAATTTTAGATAAAGTGAAATATAATTTCCAACATCTGAAGTATAAAACTCTAATAATGGCAGTATAATTTTTGATAATCGTTTAGTTGAACATTTGAAGTATAAAACTTAAATAATGGTGTACAATTTTTGTCAAATGAAGTACAATTTTATTTGCAATGAAGTATAATGTAGAACGCTCTAAGTAAATTTTTTTTCTTCAAATAAATGGAGTACAATTTCAGAACACTTGATGTACAAAGCTTTACAAATTGCAGTATAATTTAGATTCTGTGAAAGTATTACCTTAAAATATCACAGCTCTTCTTGGCATTGCTGCTTGATTTATCCTTTCGATTTACAAAGATGCCAATAATATTCATATTCAATGTCAAATGCAGTAAGACCATATTCAGGACATTTTTGTCATCAGTCAATGTTACGTACAATTTTTGATATAGAGCTATGTATCACAAATTGAAGAGTTCGGCATTGATTTCACTCCATTTTTTTGTGAGATTAATGTATATATCAATTAAATTCGTAGTATCCTTAATTGACATTATATGGAGTTGGTCTTTGTAGCGACAATTTCCCAATATTTGATTGAACACTCCAGCTTTACTATTGGTTGATATTGTTGAAAAAATACAAGAAACTTAGAAGCAATTGAGAAAAAGAAGAAGCCCAAAAATAATGAAGAAGAAACCCGAAATTGATAAAAATGAAAAGAGAAGAAGATAATGTAGATATTGGGCTGGTGGTTGTTGGTTCCCACGATAATTCTCATTTTCGCTATGGAGCTGCTTGCGTTTTTTCTTTTCTTTCTATTTCTAGAAATGATACTAATATTGGTAGGGTTTATTGTTGCCTTTTGTCTATGAGGAAGAAGTGAAAAAAATGAGTAAAAAATATTACATTTAAGGGCATTTTTATCAAATCAAGTGAGTGGGGAATAAACTCTAAAATTCTAACAAAACTATGGAGTTTAGTTTAAATAAAATCAAGTGGGGACTGATCATAAAAATAAAAAATAATTTTGGTACTTTTAAATAAGTCTTCCTGAGTTAAAACCACACCTACATTATTTATATTCTTGTTTTATCCTTGGCGAAAATAGATCTCATCATTTAGAAAATTTTTAAATATTATTTTTGCAAAATAATGTTTAATTTTTTTTCCTTTTTCTTAACAATATTTATAATTTTCCAGTATACCGTGGCTAGTTGTGTGTAGTGTATCGATCACGTACTCTCGCAACAACTCCAGGAAATTACAAAAAGTACAGAAAATTATTTTGTAAATTAAGACCAGCACTCATGTATTTCAGATAATTCGGTATTATTTATTATTCAAAATATTTACATCTCCAATAACGTTTTTTAATATTCTAATGAATATTGACATAATGACGCCGTCATCTTTCCGTTACTCCATCTTTCCCTTTTATTTTTGTAGTTAATCTACAATTTCCCTCCGGCCAGATGGCCCTGTCGTTATTCTATTTAAAATCCCCGGTTTTCAAGCAATACTAACCTGCAACAGCCCCTAGAAAAAATCTCAGAAATCCACGCTTCTTCCACTTGTACCATTCCATCCAGGGTAGATATATGTCATAATGATACAACACGAAATGTTCAGAGAATGACACCTGCACCAGAACCGTCCACACGTGTAAGACATACGTGGCCATGCGGTTGTCTTTTTAATAATCATAGACACAAATTCATTCCGGCAAAGCAGAGCAAAAATCAAAAATAAAAAATAAAAAAATAGGAAAAAAAAAAAACCCTAATCCGCGGGTCGATTCAGTTTCATTTTTCAGCCTCGCATTACCAATCTCTCTCTTCTGTTTCTCTCTCTGTATCCTTTTTGCAACTCTGCCTCTCTCTCTCTCTGTATATATCTCTCGCGAATTATCTCTCTCTCTCTCTCTAACCAAATCCAATACTCCATTCTTCAACGACAACGAATTGAATTGACAGCGTTCGGTGTCTCCATCGATCGATCCGTTGCAGGTGAGGCCTCGCCACGTCCTTGTATCTGTCTGTGGTCGATCGCTGGTGGTTAGGGTTGGGAAAGTCCTGACGTGTTCTTTTATTTTTTACTTTTTTTCTGATATAAATTTTCTTTTTTAGTACTAGGGCTTTGAATTGGAGGAATTGTGCGGGGGCATTCGATTTTGTTGATTTATTTGGGAGCCAGCTTTATTGATTAAGCGATTGGCTATTTTTAACTAATTGATGCGATAAATTTTTTGGATTAATTGATCCGCATGTGGCTGGTATTATATGAATAGGGGTAGGGGTGCGTAGATTTGATGTGTGCGAACTTGTTATTCGATTGTTTTTGGGATGAACTCGTACATGCATTAATATTTTTTGGTTTTAGGTGTGTGCGTGTTGATATGCATTCTTGCTCCTTCAAAATCTTCTTATTGGGGTAAAAAGTTGAATTTGATGGTTGATGGTGGTATTATGATCAAGGAACCTTAGATTGAATTATATTGGTTGCATTACTATGATTCCTTTAGTTTTTGTTTGGTACCTAGCCATGGAATTAATCTGTGTGTGTTTAGGTATCTGGTATCAAGAAAGTCTGAGTCTGATGCTGTTGGGTTGAATGAAGATGGGGATTGGTTCATTCTTTTAGCAGTTCTGGACTCGAGGGAATAGCTATGAGGATTAATATGGATTTCATGGTTGCATAATTGAACTAGTTGAAAAGGGTAAAGTAAATGTGGATGTCAAACAAAACAATGCATGGTCCACCCCTTTTGAAGTATGTGTATAGTGGTAAAGAAATGTTGCAATAACTTAAGGCTTGATGGTTGAATTTAAAAGGTTATGCTGTATGAGGTTAACTATTAAGGTATCAAAATCATAAATGTTGGAATGATGATGGTTTAGAATCATTTAAAAGTAGGTTCTTTGATGCAATGGGTTTAATGAGTCTAATGGCTCTTATTGATATACTTGGTATCTATAGTGACTGGACACTATTAAAAATCACCCTTTGCAGTGTTAAACTCTGGCACTTCACCGACACTTCTCTGATACATGTCGTACATGCCAATTGGCATGTCCAGAATTAAAATAAAAAAATAAAAACTAAAAAAAATTTCTGCCATGGAAAGGACATGACTTTCTTTCATAATTTATAAAGTTTAGGAGTTATAAACCTTAAAGATAAAAACATCTCAATTTAGCTAAAAAGGTTATCTATTCACTCTATCCCTTTTTTTATTTTTTTCTTCTAGAAGCTTCGACAGTCTGAAAAAAGAATTTAAAATAACTTTCTTTTTTCCTTGCATTAACAGAGATTCAACTCCATAATTAATACGAATGTCTTTAATGCCACCCGTACTAATATTTCTATAATTCTTTCTGATACATATATCCATAGTTGTTAAAGGTGAGAGGTGGACGATCAAAAGGTAAACAAGGCAACAATTAAGGAAAAATTTGAAACATATATATAATACAACAAATTAAAATAAATTAAATATTAACAGATCAACATGTTAATTATATCTAGTATTAAATTAACAAATTAAATTAGACATATTAGATATTGGTTTAAGTATTAATGTGTTAAAGAAACTAAAAAATATATCTTTAAAAAGATCAAAAGTGTTGTCTGTATGAAGAAATAATAGGGGAAAAAAATCTGAAATAAGAAATTGAGAGAGAAAAAGAGAAGATAGCTGACAAAAGAGAAGAGAAAAAAATGTTTTAGAATGTTGGTGCAACAAAAATCAAAAGAACAAAATAGAGAGAGAAGACGAGAACAAAAATAGAAAGAGCGGAGGAGAGAAGAAATGGAAGAGAGAAGATAGTATAGAGAAGAGAAGAGAGAAGAGAATCTAGAGCCAAGGAGTTGGAGTGAACACTTTGGTCGCATAACAGGAGGTTTGAGTGCTTCTTTGTTTTTGGTTATTTATCAGAAGAAGCTAGGGTTTCTTTTGTGTGGCTGATTTATTATTATTTTTTCTTAAGTTGGGCTGAGATGGTGATTTTTGCAAAACACCAACGCAACAAAGGCGGTTGCTTCATCTCACCTCAAAGTGTTCGGCTACACTGGGGAGGAAGAGGTGATGATGTCTTGTCTCACCTCACTTGGCGCCCAAGGCGAGACCTAAGAGGGTCGACCACCTTTAATAACTATGCATATATCCATGAATGTCTGTGTATGTTTATATTTTTGTATATGAAGCCCATGCTGAACTGACATGTGTAAGCTGTGTTGTATTCTAAAATTTTTAGTAATTGCCATGTCCATACATCATAGTATGGTATACATGTCTTATGACGAAAACATGCAGCATTTTAAAGGATTGGATCTCATGTTCTTGAATATATTAATCAAGGAAGAGATTGTTCATCCCTGAACTCATTAGTGAGTAAATGTTTTCCATAAAAGCTTGATAACCAGCATTTTGAACGTATACAAATTTCCAGGATAAGCTGATCTAGAATGGATATAAATGGGGAAACTTGAGGTGTTATTTCAAGCATGGTTGTGATGTGTTGTCCCTCCAGTAGCATGGTGGAAACCTTTTCTTATTTTATTACAAGAAAAACGTAAATTGGTTCACTTCTTTTGTAGAAGTTATTGAGGAAAAACTTTCTAGATCACAGAATGGGTCTTGCCATTTTAATCTTCTTGAAAAATGACATAAAGGTGTTCAGGTTTACTATTATAACTTCTGTCCTTTGTTATGATTCTTGGATTCAAATATGCACAACAGGGATCTCTCTGTTCATTATTTAAAACTCGCTCAGCTTTTGGTCTTTTCTCTGTCCTTTTTTCCATATGTTCAGTCGTCACTATAGCTTTCCAGTTGCACTTCTTGGATTGAATTTCATGTGTTCCAATTTAAAAATGGCTGATTTCTTTACTTTCTATTATAGTAAACCAAGTCTTTTACAAGGGAGACAATATCCTCAGTGAATTTATATTTTTTGGTCAAGTTAGTTTTTATTGATTGCTAATGTTTTTCTTGTTCTATAGTGTTGCAGGAATTAGAACTTGAAGTTGAGGCCATGTCTCCAGCATCCAGGTCTAAATCCAAGGACAAAAAGGCTGGCAAGGAACCTCCAAAGGGTTCATCAAAGCCTTCCGGTCATTCTAACGCCAATGGCGGGATCCCTGCAAGTGGATATAATCCTCTGTCGGGAACATTTCATACAATTGAGACAGCACCAGTGCCGTCTGCCAGTCCACTTCATGGGAATGGCCGTTTCCGTAATATAGATGATACAGATGATCAAAGTGGGAATTCATTTGGGACTGGTGTCGAGTATGATTCTGTTTCCAACAATGGCAG
>JACGDI010005616.1:34334-44500 GCA_014898725.1 Jacaranda copaia
TAGAGTAATAATTCTCTTATACTTGTGTGAATAGATATTAAGAATTTTAAGGTTTTCTTAACTAAAAATGTTGACTTATTTTGTAGTGTCATTGTTTGGGACGAACTTGATCACTTTATAAGAGGAGATATTTTGTGTAATTTATTATTTGGAAAGGAGTTGAGAGGTGATATGCTTGATTTCTACTTGAAGATACTCTATAGCAGCTCTTCCAATGCATATTGTGAGCATGGAATGTGGTGTATGCCTACCATTGTTCAAGTAAATAATTTTTAAAATATTCAACATTGCACATGGTAAAATGACTATTAATACTAATATAATTTGTAGACTACAATATTGAACAAATTGGAGATGTTGAACAAGAAATGTACAATAAAGCCACAACAATATCCAATGTGTCTTGAGAAAATGAATGTTAGTTCACAAAAGATGGTTGAACAATTGAATATGGATGTCCTAACCAAGTGTCGTTTTGTTATCTTTCCAATTGTGTATAAGTTCCATTGGTTCCTATTGATTTTTGATGTTGCCACAAAAAAGCTTACATAGATGAACCCCATTGGATTCCCTATGTCAAAAGCTACAGCAAGAATTTATGAAAGTTCCTTATCTTTTAAAATTATTCATGTAAATAAATACACAACATATAATAAATGATGTTATTATTATGCTTTGTAGGGTACATTTATAGCAAGATACCTCAAGTATTCATTAGAGTATGATGTTGGAAAAGGGGATTTCCAATATGGCTACTGTCACCAATAAGTTGGCGATGCGGACTGCAGAGTTATTGTTGTCTTTGGGCTAAAATCTATGCAAGGAACTTAAAGGATTTCTCGGACTATGCAAACTTATGTTCCATTGATGCATACCAGGAACATATAGCTACTACGATTCTAGGACATGAGCATGGCTTGCTGTATTCTCATACAAAGTTTAAGTACTAGTCTGCCTAAGTACATTATTTCTCTTTGTATTCTTAGTATACTTAACCAAATATGAAGCATTATATTTGTGATTGTTGGTATGAGTTGTAGCACGTACAAGAACAATGCAGCTAGATATGTTAGTACACAAATAAAGTTCATGAAAAAAAAGGCAAAATATGTTAGAACATAATTCCTTACCACAAGTACACAATATATACAAAATAAGTACATAAACACTATTCCCAAGTACATAAGTGCCTGAACTGGGTACGTTTTTCCAAATTTTCGACATCATTCTCAATACATGAGAGAATGTTCTCCATTCTACCTAATCTGCCCATTTCATGATTATTAGACCATGAAGTCTGATTATAATATTTTATTGGATTGTTCCATATGTTGATTAAGGTTAAAATTGTGCTTTGAAAAAGCAAATACAGAATCCTTTACCACAAGTATAGAATGTATACAAATTGAGTACATAACCTTATTCCTAAGTATATAAGTGCCAGGAGTGGGTACTTTTTTCTCTCCATATTTTCAATATCATTCTCAGCGCATGAGGAAACATTCTCTATTATGCCTAATCTGCTCATTTCATGATTATCAAACCATAAAGTATGATCAAAATGTTTTATTGGGTTGTTCCACACGTTGATTGAAGTTAAAATCATTCTTTGTAAAAGTAAGTGAAAAATCCTTTACTACAAGTACACAATATATACAAAATCATTACATAAACACTATCCCCAATTACATAAATGCTGGAATTGGGTACTTTTTTTCATAGATTTTCAGTATCATTCTTAGCGTAGGAGAGAATGTTCTTCATTCTACCTAATTTGCCTATTTCACGATCATCATACCACGAAGTATGATCATAAGGACTCATTTGGTGATGATAAGGTGGGTGGTGTAGAAGGGGGATATCGAAGTGATGCATTTACCTCATGCGTAAGGGCTTTATACTAGGAAGAATGATACTACAAATGGTGCAGTGGGATATGGGTCTTTGTATTTTCAACCATTCCAACACGTATTCCAACATGTAATATCATGACCAAATATTTGAAAAATCATGAATTTGAAGTTATAGGGTTACTAATGTGTTGTTCCACGCCTCGATTGAGGTTAAAATTGTGTTTTGAAAAAGCAAGTACAGAGCATGTGATATCACTCATGAGTTGCTCCATCGCTTGAATTGAGGATGAACTCATTCTTTAGAACAGCAAGTATAGAACTTCTAATTATAAATACATAACCATTGCAATTTTAGTTCATAAATGCAATTATGGAGTACACATATACCTAAATTGGGTACTTTTTTTAGGATATCTAGTATTATTGTTAATAGAAAAATGCGATATGTTACACTACATGCAATACCAAACATTGAAATAAGAAGTTAACTAATATTATTACATAATAGTTAAAATAGTCTAAATCTAACATGTCCTTCAAAAAGCAAAAATTAGCAGCTGTCATTAGTCTCTGAGCATTGTGCAATCCTTCTTATATTGATTGTATTCCCTTGATACACCATCTTCCTGCGGATTAATAATAAATAAAAAAAATATTAGTTACACAGTAATGACAAGAAGGTACAACAAGCATATAGATGCAACATAATGGTAAGCAAATATGTTAGTAAGGTCAAGCTAATCTAGCTAGTCGTAGTTTCTTTGTATATACGATGGTTATGCCCAGTTCTACCACACGACTTACACCTGACTGCTTGAACATCAATTTGAGATGAAAATCTCTGTGTCCTCGTACGACATGGTTGAGGTCTCACATTAGGTGCATAAATGGTTGGTTCTTCCTCTACTTCGAATGTGTTCATATTAAAAGTAAGTATAGGGTTAAGTACAAGTTTGTAGGCTTGTTGATACATCCCAACCCAACAGTATTGATTAGTAAAGTCATACAATGAGAGTGACTTAAACTTAATACACGCAGAAGCATGCTTGCAAGGCATTCTATTAACTTGCTATGCCCAACATGAACAACTCCAATTCTGCACATCTATGACATAGGATTTGTCATGACCAATGATCTCAAAGTTTCAGCCACTAGATTTATCCACTTTTAGTATATGAGAGGCCATATAATTTATTGTTAGTTTCTTCTCCTACTTTGGATATAAACTTCGATAAGTTTATTAGATTTTTCTTGTTGTTCATGCATCATAACCATAATTTGTTTGCGTATATGATCCACCAAAGCTACAATGGGCATAAATCGTGTAGGTTTAACCCGATTATTCCAATATTCCACCTGGTTGTTGTTTATTACTCATCATCTTTCACTAGCAAATAAAATTTTTCCCAACATTGGAGCTTTGATTGCATGATGAAGTCTCTAGCAAGAGGCAAGACTCCACTATGCTATTTATATGCCAAGTATATTCTTACCTTATTGGAGCATATGCAGCTTTCATGAAAATAGATGCCCAATGTTTCTTGTTGCGGAGGGGGTACTTTCTCGTTACCTGAAATTGAAATTATATGATCATTAGATTTATTAAACTATTACTTAGACATTAATTTAGATCAGAATATAGTTTTCAATAACATACAAAAAAATCTTACTTGTTTTTTGAAGCTGTCACCAAGTGTTTCAAACAGTATGGATGATGACTATCAAGAAATCTCAATGGGATGGCTTTAAGAAGCCTAATATGTTGGTCAAAGAAAAAAGTGAACCTTCTGAAACCTATGCTATGGTTAGAATATAAAATGCTCGTCAACTTCAAGTAGAATCACTCCCAGTTAATATCATTTTCAACATCAATAACTACATATGCTAATGTAAATAGATCATCATTGGTTGGGGTGACAATTTTTGATAAGACACGAATCGACATGATATTATTGGGTTTAGGTTGAGGCTTATTGGGTTGGGTCGATATTGAATTGATTTGATAAACAATATGAAAATTATGGGTTGGTTTAGGTTATACGATAATAACCCAATTACACAATATAATCCTATGTTTTTTGCATTTGTAATTAATGACTTATTATTTTTGAATAATTTAACACTAAATTGATTTGTAAGAATAATAATAATTATTTATTATATAAATCTTAACTACTTGGTAATATTGAGACGATTATTAATTACGAGTGTCAACGGGGTAGGACAGAGACGGGAATAACCCCCCACTTTGCCCTCATCCCCATTTCCCTGTGGGGAGATGGGTACCCACGGATTTGATAAAAAAATTTAAAAATTCATAAAAAATTTTAAAAATAAAAAAATACTAAATTTTTTAATAATATAAATTACTTTTAAGATTAAAAAAATATCAAATATAAGTACATAATATCATAACACACAATATTTAATTATATTTTATAGCAAGATATTAAAAGATAAATAATACATAAACATAAATTTTAAAAAAAGCATAACTATTCATAAGCATAATGCTTATATATATGCTTATATTTATATATATATATATATATATATTTAATTATATATAATATATTTATATTTATATATATAAAATATAATAATAATTTAATTATTTAAACGAATAATAGGTACCCGCGGGGACAGGGACTGTGACCCTCATCCCCATCCGCGTTTAGCAAACGACAATTAAACTGTCCCCATTCCCATCCCTGTGGGGAGAAAAACTTCCTAAATCGGCCCCATCGTGGGGAATTCCCCGTGGGTTCCCGTGGGGATGGGTATTTTTGCCATCCCTATTATTAATCGTTGAATGGGATGAATTATACTTTTTTGCTAGAATTCGACTTCATTGTTATTAAAATTAAGTTGTGCAAAGCTTTTAGTTTAACATAGAAATTTGTATATTATTGATGTTGTAAAGAAATTGATGAAGTCCAATTATCAAATTATTCTATGTTACAAAAGTTGGGTTGCTAAAGTATAATGTCAACTTTTTTTAATTTTTTTTATATAAGTTGATTTTTCTCAAACTCTTGGTATAAATAAATTATTTTATTAAGATTCTGATTGAATATAAAATGTGTAGGTTTTTTAGATAAATTATTAATGAAAAATAATCATATGTTAAAATGTGTTAGGTTTTGGTTAATATGAAAACTTTCAAATTGGGTTTGGATTGAGGCTTATTGGGTTGGGTTAGGTTTGGGTTGAATAAAATTTTATAATATCCCCACCTCAACCTGATACGAAACAACCCAACACGATACGATTGCCACCCCTAATTATTGAGATCCTTGGTGATAGTACTAAGTAAGTATCCTTTATACTTATTCTTAATGTGAGTGAAATCCAAGAAAATCAGTGGTCTACATCCACTAAGAAAGCCGACCAAACAAGTTGTGAAATAGATAAATAATCTCTAAAGTTTTAAGGTCACTTAGGCAATATCATAATCCGCAATACTTTCAGGATTTGTTTCTTTTATAGCCCTAAAATACTATCTAAACTTATGAAAGGATCCCTTATTCACCCCATAAATATCATGTACAACTATTTCCTTACCTAACCATACTCTATGGTATGGAATTTTTATGTCAAATTCTTTATAAATATCTTTTATCAATCAATAGGTTGGTAACAGGGCTCTCATCTCAAATTTTCTTTTGCTACATTATCAACTCAAGCAGAATTAGTTTTAGGATGTTCCCTCGTTTGAAAACTACCCTCATTACATGTTTGTTCTAGATTGCATTTTCGAATACTAAAGAGTTTGTCAACTTCATGCATTGAGGCATATATTCTCCATTGGCAATTATTATCACTACAAACTGCTATAATCTTTTTGGAATAATTTTTCTTATATGTAAAAGACCTTCTAGTAGCAACGACATAGTTTTTAAGTTTAGTTCTAAATTCTTCATCATCCTGGAATGTTTGGCTCTCTCAATGGATGCAATGACTTCAAACATCAATTGAATTCCTTTGTAATGTTAAATCATATTGTGACTCACTTGTGAAGGGAATGCCCTCCTATGTTTCATTCCTAAATGGGTGTTTATTGTAAAGAAATAGCATAGTCAACTACATAATAATTGTCAATAAAGTACTGCAAGATTAGTATATAAGTACTCAACTAATGCAATTTCAATATTCAACATCAGATAACTAGGTACTTAAGTAAACAAATCAGTATTTCACACAGAAGAAGTATGTACTAAAATAAACATATTAAGTACTTAAATGGAGGAGATAAGTATTGAAATGACTGAATCCAGTATTTAATATAGAAGGTCTAAGTGCTGAAACACACACATCCATTATTCAACTTAGAAAAACACAATTATTGAAATGAACAAATTCAATATTTAACACACAAGACCTAAGTACTAAAACACATAAGAACAAGTATTTTGTAAGACAATTGCATATAATTAATAATGCAAAGAGGTATAAATTGGGACAATGGAAGTATGTTAAATAATAAATGCAGTATGAAATTGAAGATATGAAGTTTTTACCTGCTTGTATAGCTACTTTACCTTCCCCATCCACTAGGTTCACTTTTTTGGACAACCATCATATTAACTAAAATCATCTTTAAATACAAATGCAGGCGAATCATGTTGGACACATCATTAGTATTCAAAGTCACATATATTTTTTCAGGGGGAGCAAGGCATTGTACTACGTAGAATTGAGAGGAAATTTCACACAATTTTTTTCCCGATTGAAAATACAGTCCCACTATAGTCATGCTTTAAAAATTAGATATGATGTAGAATTGAGGGAGATGAGCTATTGGGACAACAGATTTAGGAATAAAGGGAAAGAAACAAATTAAACTAATGCCATTTTCATAATTTTAAGTGGTTAGAGAATGAAAATTAAAATCAATTTTCACATGGCGAATAAGAAATGTTTGGGTAGAAATTGAATACCGAATGAAAAATTGGTTTAGATATTTTTAATTAAGATTTAAAAAAAAAACCCCCTAATCCGCGGGTCGATTCAGCTTCATTTTTCAGCCTCGCATTACCCTCTCTCTCTCTCTCTCTCTCTCTCTCTCTCTATATATATATATATATATATATCTCGCGAACTCTCTCTCTCAAACCAAATCCAATCCTCCATTGTTCAACGACAACTAATTGAATTGACAGCGTTCGGTGTCTCCATCGATCGATCCGTTGCAGGTGAGGCCTCGCCACGTCCTTGTATCTGTCTGTGGTCGATCGCCGGTGGTTAGGGTTGGGAAAGTCCTGACGTGTTCTTTTATTTTTTACTTTTCTTCTGATATAACTTGTCTTTTTTAGTAATAGGGCTTTGAATTGGAGGAATTGTGCGGGGGCATTCGATTTTGTTGATTTGTTTGGGAGCCAGCTTTATTGATTAGGCGATTGGCTATTTTTTATTAATTGATTCGATAATTTTTTGGATTAATTGATCCGCATGTGGCTGGTATTATATGAATAGGGGTAGGGGTGCGTAGATTTGATGTGTGCGAACTTGTTATTCGATTTTTTTTGGGATGAACTCTTACATGCATTAATATTTTTTGGTCTTAGGTGTGTGCATGTTGATATGCATTTTTGCTCCTTCAAAATCTTTTTATTGGGGTAAAAAGTTGAATTTGATAGTTGATGGTGGTATTATGTTCAAGGAACCTTAGATTGAATAAATCGGTTGCATTACTATGATTCCTTTAGCTTTTGTTTGGTACGTAGCCATGGAATTGATCTGTGCGTGTTTAGGAATCTGGTATCAAGAAAGTCTGAGTCTGATGTTGTTGAGTTGAATGAAGATGGGGGTTGGTTCATTCTTTTATCAGTTCTGGACTCAAGGGAATAGCTGTGAGGATTAATGTGGATTTCGTGGTTACATAATTGAACTAGTTGAAAATGGTCTAGTAAATGTGGATGTCGGAGAAAACAATGCATGGTCCACTGCTTTTTATGTATCTGGTGGTAAAGAAATGTTGCAATAACTTTAAGGCTTGATGGTTGAATTTAAAAGGTTATGCTGCACGAGGTTAACTATTAAGGTATCAAAATCATAAATGTTGGAATGATGATGGTTTAGAATCATTTAAAAGTAGGTTCTTTGATGCAATGGGTTTAATGAGTCTAATGGCTCTTATTGATACATTTGGTTTCTATAGTGACTGGACACTATTAAAAATCACCCTTTGCAATGTTAAACGCTAGCACTTCTCTGACACGTGTCGTACATGCCAACTGGCATGTCCAGAATTAGAATAAAAAAAATAAAAACTAAAAACAGATTCTGCCACGGAAAGGACGCGACTTTCTTTCATAATTAAAGTTTAGGAGTTATAGACCTGAAAAATAAAAACATCTAAATTTAACTAAAAAGGTTATCTATTCACTCTACCCCTTTTTGATTTTTTTTCTTCTAGAAGCTTTGCCAGTCTTCAAAAAGAATTTAAGGCAACTTTCTTTTTTCCTTGCATTAACAGAGATTCGACTCCATAATGCGAACGTCTTTGATGCCACCCGTACTGATATTTCTATAATTCTTTCTGATTCATATATCCATAGTTGTTAAAGGTGAGAGGCAGATAATCAAAAGGTAAATAAGGCAACAATTAGGGAAAAATTTGAAGCATATATATAATACAGCAAATTAAAATAAATTAAATATTAACAGATCAACATGTTAATTATATCTAGTATTAAATTAACAAATTAAATTAGACATATTAGATATTGGTTTAAGTATTAATGTGTTAAATAGACTAAAAAAAATATCTTTAAAAAGATCAAAAGTGTTGTCTATATGAAGAAATAATAGGGAAAAAATCCAGAATAAGAAATTGAGAGAGAAAAAGAGAAGATAGATGACAAAAGAAAAGAGAAAAAAATGTTTTAGAATGGTGATGCAACAAAAACCAAAAGAACAAAATAGAGAGAGAAGATGGGAACAGAAATAGAAAGAGTGGAGGAGAGAAGAAATGGAAGAGAGAAGAGAATCTGGAGTTGGAGTGAACACTTTGGTCGCATAAAAGGAGGTTTGAGTGCTTCTTTGTTTTCGGTTATTTATCGGAAGAAGCTAGGTCTTTTTTTGTGGGGCTCATTTATTATAATTTTTTCTTAAGTTGGGCTGAGATGGTGCTTTTTGCAAAGCACCAAGGCAGCAAAGGCGGTTGCTTCATCTCACCTCAAAGTGTTTGGCTGGACTGGGGAGGAAGAGGTGATGACATCTCATCTCACCTCGCCTGGCGCCCGAGGCAAGACCCAAGAGAGTCGACCACCTTTAATAACTATGCATATATCTATGAATGTCTATGTGTATGTTTATGTTTCTGTATATGCAGCCCATACTGAACTGACATGTGTAAGCTGTGTTGTATTCTAAAATTTTTAGGAATTGCCATGTCCGTACATCATAGTATGGTATATATTTCTTACTATAAAAACATGCTGCATTTTAAAGGATTGGGTCTCTTGTTCTTGAATATATTAATCAAGCAAGAGATTGTTCATCCATGAACTCATTAGTGAGTAAATTTTTTCCAGAAAGGCTTGATAACCAGCATTTGGAATGTAAAGAAACTTCCAGGATAAACTGATCTAGAATGGATATAAATGGGGAAACTTGAGTTGTTATTCCAAGCATGGTTGTGATGTTTTGTCCGTCCACTAGCATGGTGGAAACCTTTTCTTATTTTATGACTAGAAAAACGTAAATTGGTTCACTTCTTTTGTAGAAGTTATTGAGGAAAACCTTTCTAGTTCACAGAATGGGTCTTGTTATTTTAATCTTCTTGAAGAATGACGTAAAGGTGTTCAGGTTAACGATTATAACTTCTGTCTTTTGTTATGATTCTAGGATTCAAATATGCACAACAGGGATCTCTCTGTTCATTATCTAAAACTCGCTCTGCTTTTGGTCTTTCTTCTATCCTTTTTCTGTATGTTCGGTTGTCACTATAGCTTTCCAGTTGCACTTCAATTATAGTGAACCAAATCTTTCACAAGGGAGACAATATCTTCAGTGCATTTATATTTTTTGGTCAAGTTAGTTTGTATTGATTGCTATTGTTTTTCCTGTTCTATAGTGTTGCAGGAATTAAAACTTGAAGTTGAGGTCATGTCTCCAGAATCCAGGTCTAAGTCCAAGGACAAAAAGGCTGGCAAGGAACCTTCGAAGGGTTCATCAAAGCCTTCCAGTCATTCTAACACCAATGGCGGGATCCCTGCAAGTGGATATAATCCTCTGTTGGGAACATTTCATACAATTGAGACAGCACCAGTGCCTTCTGCCGGTCCACTTCATGGGAATGGCCGTTTC
>JACGDI010005616.1:44600-71375 GCA_014898725.1 Jacaranda copaia
GAATACAGGCAGCTCTATGTTGCAGTTGGATTACAGCAATATAGACTGGAGTCTAGATCTTGGTTCATTGACATCAAGGTCTAATGGCGCGTGGACTGGTGTAAACTACTCTTTGCAGAACAATGCCCGCACATTTGATTCGTACAATTATGGTCTGGGTATGAAGTCTGCTATGAGACCAGTTCTATCTAATGGGAGTAGTGCAACGATTCCAGGTTTGCAGGAGGGGGTACCTTCCAGCGAAACAACTGCTGCTGGTTCTCGGGAATGGACTTCTCCTTTTGAAGAAAGAGACCTTTTCAGTTTACCCCGTCAGTTTGTTTCCTCCCCTTCTCTGTAAGATGAAAGGCGAGGGCTCTTCTAAGAATAAAGAGAGAAAACAGACCAGATATGTGCTTGCATATGGTGTTGGTTCTTATGATGCTTTTGCCCCTGTTGATGTTGTGAGTTGCCAATCATAGTGGGAAAAAAAAGCATCAAAGTTCCCTTTGTAATGTTGGCTTTTTATCTCTGTTTTCATTCATTAATTTCTTTTAGAATACGTTTTGTTAGCCCATTGTTTTTTAATGTATGGCCGGCATGCCAGTAATCAGACGAGGGGGGTTTGCTGGTCAGGCCTGATTACTGGTATGCCGCCATAGACGAAGCAGGAGCAAATGCGCTGTTGGTAATTGGCCAGTGGCCAAGTTCTTTTGACTGCTTCATTCTTCCATGCAAGCAAACACGAAATAAGTATATGCATTGGATCAAGGGATTCTGCTGAGATGTGAATCCCAAATTTTCACAAGAGGGGGTAGAGATGCTCCCCTTTTCTGGATCGGTTACAAAAATGCCAACTTCTTGAAAGATGGATGTGGGTCTGGGTTTATGCCAAGTAATTTTGCAATCCTTAATCTGAGCACCGAAATGGGTGCACGGTAGGAGTTGCAGCACTAGCTTTCACTTGCAGAGTTGCAGACAAATTTTTACGTATCTTAACTTATAGAAGGGGTGTATCTATTTGATATGATGGCAAGCAAATCAGTTGGTCAAAACTAGAGACTAGAGAAGCCAACAAAAAGAGGAATGGCAATACACGAGGGATGCTGTTCTCACTTTAAGATACACAAGGAGAAACTATTCAATAGAGCGAGAAGAGCCTGTTGGTGAGGTGGCAGTGGCAGTGGCAGTGGCAGCATTGATTGAAAGAGGTTCTTCATACCAGTGATTAGCAGAGCGGGTGATGAAGTTGGCTTCTGCATTGTCAAATAAAGCAAATGAAACGATAATGAGAATTTTAATCCCACATAGAATAGTTGGGCAACTAGCAACGATCATTTTCTTACCAGATAAGAAGACATGCTTGTATTGATCATCATCGTACACAAATTGAGGTGGGTCAGGAGACCCAACCCCAACAAGGGTACTTCCACTGCATCATAAGAAAAAAAAAAGTTGGTTGGAAAACATAACTAACAATAAAGTACAATAAAGAATACTTAATTGAGTACATATTGACATAATTGTGAACAGTTAGAGGATTGTGAAACTTCACCACCCTGAGATTATTTATTATTGTTGTTCCTCACATTTATTTCCTTTAACTCTTCTAATAATGTGCATTTGCAGACAAAGATGAAGAAAATTGCATTTCATAGCAGACATAACCTATTCTGCTTCTATCCAATCCAATTGACAATTTAAATTTAAGGGTGGAAGGTGAAGGACAATAATTTGTAACAAGAGTACCATTTTGAAGCTATTTTCAGCAATGGCAGCTTTTAGTTTCACCATCTAAAATGTGGCAAAAGAATGGGATGAAGAAATGTTAACATAATTGGGTAAGGCTGATTAATATTTCAAGCTAGTAGCCATTTCTTAGATCGTGAAGCCGTTGATCAAAACATCACCAGATTTAATAAAATACTGCAAATGATTTAGATGTCTACAATCACGACTATCAAGAAGCTAATACAAAATAGAATTTGAAATTCTACTTAGGAAGGTGCAGCTAATATTTTAGAGAAACCTGATGCATAAGATCCCTGTATGTTTAAGAAATATCAAAGATCGAGGACCAAAATTTGGATTTTATATAGAAATGCATTAGACTGGGATAGGCTATGTGCGATGATAAGTTATATTTTTATTCAGCATCACTGGGATCAATCAAATTGTCATTCCCCATGCAAATGATTTATGAGCCAGACAAATTAATTGTATAAGTCAGGCTTTCGACCAAAACATATCGAATCAAATCCTATTGCGGGCAAAAGTAATCATAAAGTGAGAAAAGGACAAGACATAGGATTATTAACATTAGGAGTGCGTCTTGATACTAAAAATAGCAGAATTAGAGAGTGTTTGGATGAGCTTATAAGCTCCATATTTAAGAACTTATAAGATGTTAAAGAGCATTTGATAAATGTTTTTAAAAAGGAGCTTCTAAGATTCTAAAACTCTTCTAAAAAAAAATAAGGAAATAAGATCTTACCAAGTTCCTTTAATTTTAACTATTTTAATTACCATATTATTATTACTAACATCTTATAAATTTCAAAATCTTATTTTATCTAATCACTTCGACAACTTATTTTTAAAATAAGACCTAACATCTTGTAAGCTCTAAGAACATCTTATAAGATATAGGAGTTTCTAGGATTTTTTAAATAAGGTTAGCGTTAATTGTTGAATTTTCAGGTACCAAAAGTAGCTAACTGAAACATACCTCCCAGACATGAAAACGGCATCATACTGTCCTCGACCTGCTGCAGCAATGCGCTGTTTTAATCTTTTTAGTGATGGAAGGACTTCAAAAGCAGGAGGTTCTGCAATAACACCAATGTCGTCAAAAAACCAATGATGCACAGCCCTAACAGACTTTACAAAAGAAGCTAAATTTAATTATGCTAGGCCACAGCCACCACAATTAGAAATACTTTGGCCACGGTAGTAGTTGTTTTAATTAATTGCAGGAAAGTGGGGATTGATGTTTTAGTTCATCGGCAGCTTCTATCAAACACTCAGAACTAGGAATGTCTTATAATACATTATAAGTGGCCAATTAAACTGATAAGAGATTTCTTTGGATCTCTTTAGCAATCATTTATCCGTAGGTAAATCCAATGGAATCAAAGGTTAATATAGAAACCAGGTTAGTATAGACAACAGTCCTACCTAAACTATTCCAATATGTTGACCTCTTTGGGAAATCCAAATTTTGAAGATTGAGAAGCCCACTTGTCCTTCAATATCTTTTGGCAGCTGGTAAGCCCTTATTCTAATTATATCTTGCGGTTTTATTAATATTGCTACCTTTATTATTATCTAAATAGCTGGTTTCCTTATAAAGCTTATTTATCACATGACATTTAACACGAAATTTTATACCATCGAATGATTTGCACAAATGGCTCTTTACATATTCGAGTCCTTCCTTAAATGATCTTTTATTACCATTGGTTAAGTAATTCTTTTCACATGTAATGAAAGCTCTGTTGCTTCAGGAATTAAGCTTCTACTAGTGTCTAGTCAATTGATTGATTACTGTTCTATATTATTTCAGGCTTTGTCATCTCAAGATACCCTCTTGGAGACTACATTATAGTTTCCAGTAGCAAGTGTTGAAGGATAACGTCTCTATCTGTCAAAGAGATTATACCAGTGCAGTGAATTGTTTTAAGCTTAGAATTGATTTGCAAGTGCTTCATGAAGTGATTTTGTTTAAAACACAGTCATTGAGGCCATCCAGTACAAAAGTTGCTAGTAACTCTGCTCAACTTAAAGTGCATTAAAGGAATTAAAAGAAGTAACACAAACATGACAAAAACTGCTTATTGATTCATACCAAGATCATTGACGCAAACCTCCTGAGAGATTCCATTTCTTGAAATCTCATCTAGCAATGTCAAAGGATCAATTGGGCTTGTTTGATCCAACCGAAGGCGCTGAGAAGTCAAGACGTCATAGGATGACTTTGACACTGAATAAATATACTACCAATTTAATTTTAATTCAGCAACTTAAATGATCTTCAATACCTTGTATACGTCAGCTGTTGAGCATGCCTCCGGCAGTTTAATTAGAACCATTGGAAGGTCAAAAGATACTGGTGAAGAAATATCTTCAACTACCTGATAAATTAAAAGGGAATCTACTGATGCATTACATCCATCATAGTATAACACTTCATATGCTTTCAGGAGCATATTAATTAGCAAGATTTACATAAATATTCCATTTTGTTCACGTTTTGGTCTTTCAATGATAAAACAAATTTAAATGAAAGATACCCATTAAATTTCATAATTATTTTCTGTCTCTTGATATCTTGGGGAGCTCCGCTAGGTGATAAACAAATATGCAGGCACAATATAATGATGCCACAACTCTACCTTAATTAAGAATTATTTGTTAAAACAGTATTTGGAATTGTGTTTCATTTCAGCTAAGTAGTAATTCAGATATCTAAGCATGAGAATTATCACAAATCACTTGGTGTTCAATCAACGTAACACAGCTTATGGTTGATAACAAAAGTTGAAAGATAAGAATTCACAACAATGGGCTGAATTCACCTACACTTATGACTTACCTCACCTCTACCAGTACAATATGCAGATCCATGAGAAAAAAAGAAAGGGATATCAGAGCCAATCTCACTAGACCACTCTTGGAGCTCCTTTTCAGTGGCAACACAACCACTAAACTGATTTGCTGCCCACAAAGCAGTAGCAGCATTGCTGCTGCCACCACCAAGGCCTGCCCCTGTTGGCACCTTCTTATCAAGATGAACCTATATACAAATACACAGAAAACATACCCCAACTTATTTTAGTATGCTCCAATGGGGAAGTTCAATAGGTTCAAAGTCAGAATTTACCCAAAAGTAGTTGTCAATCCCTGTCTTTTTCCTGAACAGATTAAGAGCCTTAGTTATCTGCAAAAGGAATAAAACTAAGAAGAATCAGACAAAATTCATCAAAAAGGAAAAGCAAGGGCAAGAGAGAAAAAGCTCTTAGTTTACCAAATTTCTCTCATCAAGAGGAATTCCAGGGACATTAGTCGACAAGCGATCCTTCGATTTTGATGGGGACAATGAAAACTTTATTTTATCTCCTAGACTGATAACCTATAGAACAAAAGGGCTAGTTCACATTAACATTAGGAAAAGAAACCAACCAAACTGTCGATAATTCATAATTAATATGCAACTTCTAGAGCTTCCAGTATGCCACCATGAAACAAGAATTGAAAGCAGAAAATTATTAGTGATAAAAGGAAAGGTTACATGAAAGAGAGATGCCAAATCATGATATCCATCCGGTCTTTTGCCTGTTATTCTCAAGAATACATTAATCTGCGCACCAAAAACACCAAATTTGACAAAATTTATCAAAATCCTTCAGAAAGCTGATGAAGCTTTGGGTTTTAAGCCAAAGAACTTGTATTAAATTTAGTTGTCTTACCTTGCAAGGCGAAAAAAGGGTGAGCCTTGACATCCCAGCATCCCTATCCACTTCATCTGCTAACTTATTAAACTTATCCTCAAGATCATACGCTACCTAACCACATACAATACAAGACACCATAAAGTTTAACTTTTTCAAAAATCAGAAGAAAAATTGACAATAAATAGACACACAAACTTCAGATTAAGCTTTGAATCTCAAGCATCACCAGAAGAGACTCAATATCCAATAACATCTAACTCACAAAGAGTAAGAATCTTTTTACAACCATAATCAGATAATTGACTTCAAGTAAAGAATTTTATACCTCTACTTGTTTTCTTTCAGTTTTTGAATCAGAACCCGTGGCTCTGATCAAATGGGTTCTCGAAAACTGAAGCTTTTTGCCAAAAGAAGATGACCCATGTGGCTTAAATGAAGAAGGTAGAGGAAAACAGCCTTTCTTGAAGGAATTGAACTGGGTTTTGGCATTATAGGAAGCGTAGCTCTGGTGACTACAGAGCGAATGGGAAGAAGCCATTGGGAGTGAAAGGAGAAATGCCCAGCAGCCCACAAAACTACAATGAATCTAAAGCAGCATTCAAGTGCGTAGAATTTGAAGGCAGAAATAGCTATTCAATCAGTTGAAACTTGAAAGTCATTCAACAAACTAATGTCCAGCTTCTGTTTACACGGTCAGACAACCTTAAATTAAAATGTAAGTGTGCACCTCGTGCGTGTATATTACTATTGAATTTTACAAGATTTCTTTTTCAACTGTCGAGGTTTTCCTCAAATGATAATGGAGAAACAAAAGCCATGGCTTTGTTTGATGGATTTTCATGCTCTTTCTTGTCCTATTAAATCTATGATGTTAGGAAAATCTTAAGGCATATGTTTGTTTAGGTAGTGTTTGGATATGGATTGTGTTTGATTTTATTATGTATTTTGAGAAAATGAATAATAAAATATTTGTGGTAGAATGTGAAATGAAAATTAGGAAATGTGATTAATGTTTGATTATGTTTTTAATAATAGTAAAAAATGGGGTTTGTGCAGTTTTAATATGTTTATTTATGTTTTGTAGGAAGTATTTTTTTATTGTAAATATCATATTATTGCTTTTGTATTGGTGTTTGGGGAAAAAATTTGATATTAAATTAATTTTTTTTAATTGTAAGGATAATAATAAAAAATATTATGTATATATGAATATATATGCAGTGAAGAGATATGATTATGTTGTAAATTTATAATAATTGATGTAATGATTAAGTGGGTTGCAATATAATATTCTATAGACTTGTTTGTTAGGTAAAAATTTATTTAATTATAATCATTATTACTAATATTAATAATAATATTATTAATATCATTATAATTGTTGTTGTTGTTGTTGTTGTTATTTATTACCCCATTATTATTATTATTACAAATACTATTATTATTATAACATTTGGCTTGTATTATTATTATTATTATTATTATTATTATAAAGTTTGGCTTGTATTATTATTATTACAATTATTATTATTATCATTATTATTATTGCTACTATTAGTATTAATATTATTATTGTTGCATTTTATTACTGTTAATACTATTACTATTATTAATATTATTATTATGATTTTCATAATATTGTTATTATTTTTATTATTATTACGTTTTATATGGTACATTTTTCTGTGTTATATTGAAAATCAAGTCGTATTTATAGATACTTAGACAAAGAAATGTGACAGAAATGCAAAAAAAAAATTGCAATTAAAACTGAATTATGTTTGAGTATGGGGTGGAGGAAATTAATAATTACGATACATGAATATGAACAATCACAATACACTTAGTGAATTATAAAGCACAACGTAAAATGAACGAACATATAAGGAAAGTACATCTATGCTTATAAAGAATGATAGAAGGTCAAATAGTACTAAACACAAATATCGTACCATGCATTCTCATTGTAGTAGGCTAAATTTAAAGATGAGAGTTTATAACATTACTACTTATGTGTGCAAATAATTCATAACATATAAATGAGACATCATGATAGGGGTCGGTGGGGGTGGGGAGGGGTTCATTTGAGATTGAGCCTTTATGTATGCATGAAATTATTAAACTTGACAAGGATCCTAAGTGCTAGTGGCGAGTGCTGATGCATCTCATGTCGTCCTACCATCAAACAAGTTGGCTGCACAACCTTTAGTAAATATGTACCATAGCGGGAGGTATAGGAGCTCTCCAAATACACAAAAATAGCTCTGCCTAATAGTTTCTTGTATGAGGTACATTACAATTTTCAATGAGAATCGTTATCTTTATAGATATGAATGACACATTATGTAAAATGAAAAAAATGGTAATATTTAACTTACATTCCCAACATACATCTAGTACTACATGTCAACATGGTGTCGGTGTTGTACTGCATCCCAGGTATAGTCAAGTACTCCATAAATGCATAGTAGCGGCCATGCAGCTACTGAATCTTTATCTTAATCTCATTAGCTATCCTCTCCTTCCCGTATGTCCTGGATATATGGTGTGCAACGTGGGAGCACTCATCTATAAGCACCTCTCTATTAGAGATGTTGCGGGATGGCACAACATTCATCAAGTAAGTGATTAAAACACTGTCCTCCTAATGCGTCTAATGGGGATCATGAAATATACCATATGCAGGCACATTACGAGTTGCTCATGTCCCATTGGATAATCCTGGCATATCTATGGTCATATTGTTAATATCATGATCCAAGTAAAGAAGATAACCAATATACCGAATTATCTTGATTCTGATCTTTTTCAAACTGGGTCTCCTTTGATTCCAAACTTTTTCTAACAGTGTCTTTCGATCACGGTCTTTTTCAAACTGGATTAACTTGGATCTTGGTCTTTTGCAAGCTAGGTTTTCTTTTATCCCAATTCTTTTTAGACTGGGTCTTTTTTAGTCATGGTCTTATTTAGATAGGATTGACTAGGATTGCCTTTTTTAGATGAGGTCTTCTTTAATCTTAATCCTTTTCCAGATTAGGTCTTCTTTGATCTTAATATTTTTTTAGATTGGGTCTTCTTTGATCATGATCTTTTTCAAACTAGATTAACTTGGGTCTTAGCCTTTTTTTAACCAGATATTCTTTGACCTTTATCTTTTTCAGACTATGTCTTCTTTATCTAATGTTTTTTAGATTGTGTCTTTTTTGTTCATAGTTCCTATCAAACCAGATCAGCATGGATCTTAGTCTTCTTCTAACCAAGTCTTCTTCAATCTTAATCTTTTTCAAACTAGATCTTCTTTAATCATGGTTTTCTTAGACCATATTAACTTGGGTCATAATCTTTCTCAAACTAAGTCTTCTTTGATCTCAATTCTTTTCAGATTGGGTCTTTTTAACCTTTATCTTTTTCAAACTAGGTATTCTTTGATCTATTTAATATAAACTGAGGATTGATCTTGCAATCTTATAAAGAGAATACTAATTCGCATGCAAAGTAATTCAAAATGATGAAGGCAAGAGTAATCAAGAGTTGATTCAACCATAGCTTGATACAGCTTCTGTATCAAATGGTTATGTTTTAAAAAGTTCAATGGGCTCCCTAACCTAAGTAGGTCTACCTTGTGCATCTATTATTCATTTTTGGTTTGCAAAACTTACACTAGGTTGGAGGTCCTAAAAGTGAATCTCCTTATGTATAACCTCCCGCGATCATACTGATCACACTATGGAGTAGGTTATCTTACAGTCAATAGAGTCCATGGTTTTCCCAACCTTGTAACCTCTTTTCTTTCTATCTATTAAAATTATCACAATTCCTTGACTGGATCGATATTGATGCTGTTGTTTTACCTTGTTGAGATTTTTTTCCTGGCAAAAATTTTTGATCTAAGAGATCAAGATTAATTTTTTCCAATTTTGTATTAGCCCACATCATCCCTACTTATTCTCTTATGATCTTTTTTTGCATCTCCCATTACACTTTTTTTCTACTTTGTATCTTTCATGAGGTTGACCTCCTCCTTATGAATATACTTCTCCACGACTTCCATCAGTTGTTCAACATCAACAAGGGGCTCTTTAATGAGTGTTGATGCCGAAAGACCCTTTTTAAGGCCATGAATATGGATACTTACAATTATGTCTAGTTGGAGATCAAGCACTTTTAATACTCATTATTGAATATGTTAATGAATTTTTTAAGCATTTCTCTTTCTTCTTAATGAATACTGAAAAAAATTGTAGCTGACCTGACCTTTGTGCCTTCTTCTTTCTAGTAAAGTGGAAAAAAAATTTCCTACACAACTAATCATACAAAGAAATTGACCCCATTAGTAGTAAGGTGAACCATTCCTATGTCCAATCATAAATATGGTAATAAAGATCTTGCATGTAACTGCATAATGTTTTCAAATGAGGTAAAGTGCTCTTATGGGTCTGTGTTCTCATCATACCTCATGAGGTTAAGTAAGGGTCTTAGTGAGTATCTTCTCATGGAACGGTGAATTTTTTTCTGCAAAGATGACTCCCAAGCAACTCTTTTTTTTTTATCTTGCAAATTTTTTGCTAAGCTTTGCACTTGCTCATTGAGATTGTCAATCTTACTGGGACCTCAATGGATGCTAAATCTTAAAAACCTTATTGTGTCTTCTACTGTGATGGGATCATGAGGTCGAGGTTGCAAAATCCTACTCATGACTTCTTCCAACTCCTAAACCCACTCTTGTCTATTTTCTTGCTTAAGGGTAGTAGGTTGATCTATTTGAAAAGGTTGCATTAGTTGTATTGGGCTAGGTGCCTCTTAGTTTGATATTTATATGAACTCCTTGTCTAAGCATACCATAGGGGTTGAAGGCGGCAATTGTGGTAAGGTCAATGGGGTTACCATATTCAATGGTGTTATTACTAAAGTGTTCTAGTACTCTTTAGGAGTGTTTTTCATGGTATGATCAAGTGGTAAATATGCTTAAAGGTAAAAGGTGACGTTTTCCACAAGTAGCGCAAAATGAAATGGGGTCGAGAGTTATTCTTCGAGCTCAAAGTGAATTTGAGTTACTAGGCCTTCTGAATTTCCTTAGGTCTAAGAGCTTAAAATCAACAAAAGGTTGGTAAGGGTCGCTGGGAAGGATCCTAGTGAAAACCCTTTATCGAAAAAGTCAACATATTAGAGGTGAAGAGGTGTAGAAAGTAATAAGAGAGAATATACAAGAGGGTCTACTATGTGCACACCTTTCAAATAGAGTGAAGAGGGGTATTTATGTGTGTTTCAACTACAAAATTAGGGCTAATGACTTGACAAACTTTGGGTGCTTCATTTCAAAGGAGATAGATGATCTAAATTGTCTCAGGTCGGGGGCCAAGTTAGATGATCGGGTTCAACTCATCTCAAGAATGCACATATCCCACATTTAATAAGGGTATTCTAGGTATTTTTTGGGTATTGTCAGGTCATTTAATAAGGGGCACATGGTAAAAGACCATTATAAGACCCCCAAGGGGAGTGTGTGGTAAAAAATCACTATAAGACCCCATGAGGGCACATGGCAAAAAACCACTATAAGAGATGTGTGGTAAATACATAAAAGACCACTATAAGATCCCTAAGGACTTGTGTGACAAATACATAAAAGTATTATAAGACCCCCCAAAGGGTGCATCATAAACACGTACAAGATTAATATAAAAACCCCAATGGGGTACATGACAAGCAAAAGACTACTATAAGATCTCCAAGGAGGCGTATTTAAAGCAAAATACATAAAAGACCACTATAAGATCCCTAAGAAAGCGTGTGGTAAACACATAAAAAATTATTATAAGAGGCCCAAGGGTGCACATGGCAAACACACAAAAGACTGATAAAACCTTCAATGAACACATAGTAAGTAGAAGAAACCACAATAAGACCCCTAAAGAGAGCCTAGCAAACAAAATATTGTTGTCAGACCCATAAATGGGGCATAGTGAAATAACTATGTCTACACCCTAAAGAGGGCACACAACAACAATAAAGACGGCTTCAACAATATCTCTAAGAGAGACATGCAATAACAACAAATAAATGTGGTAAGACCTCTCAAAGAGGACTCATAAGAACTAAGTCCACAATACCCTCAAAAGTGCTCATGGTTAAAGCCCATGCTCTACCACTGCTCAATGCGATAAGGTCCTGAGAAGAAGTTAAAAATGCAAAAAATGCATAAACATGCCATAAACATACAAGCAACACATAAGATTAAGAAAATTATGAAAAGATAATAAAAAAGAGTAAAGTTCAAAAGTACAAAGCATGCAAATATATATATATATATACTAATGTCTGGCCTACACTTGACCATTAAAAAATAAATAAATAAAGGCACCAGTTGATATACTACTTATAGTGAAAGTAAAGCTACAGTCCTTAATAAAAGAAAAAAGGAAAAATGATCAACTCCTAGTCTGAGTACATAGCAATAATCCTATATTGTTTGCTCATAGTTCACAATAGCCTCCATCTTGACTATCTCAAAGAACTCATCACGGGCAATAGACACAAGCACATTCCAACTAAGAGACTCTAAGAACTTCCTCCCATCTTTACTTTCTTAATATTCCTCATCTTTAGTTGCTCATGATCTCTCAACAATTTTGTGAACTCCTTACCCTTTTGAGCATGTTGCTGAGCAAGCCTTATCATCTTCTCTTTAAGCCAAGCTATCATTGTTGTAGTCCCCTCCACTCAATAAGACATCTACAAAACTAAGATCTAAACATATGCCAGAAATAATAAACAAAATGATCAAACAACTAAGCACAAAAGTGAAGAATGTATACAAACAAAGTAAGCTAAGTAAAGACAAAAATGTTTCCCGAGCTAAGTCTTTAGTAGCGAACTCAGTCTATTAGGAATAGGAGAATATCTCCAACTTCTCCTAATCATACTCACTAACCCTGCTCTGCAGGTTTTCTATGCTAAAAGTAATCTTGTTGACATCCAATATGAGTCAATGCCACAACTCAATTGTAGACCATATTAGAACAAACCTTGCCCTTGCTAGCACAAAAATGACAAAAAGACTTTAGATGAGTACCTCATGCAACCAACTCCCTAGAATGCTTCCCAACTGGTCTTTAAATTACTAATCCAAGACCAACATCTATGCCAGTCTCAAGCGTTGTAGAAGAAAGCAAATGTTGCCCAACTATGGATATCGTAGGGGTCTCAGTTATTACCCAACTATGGACATGCCTCTATGATGCTACTCGACCATGCCCCTTTCACGAGAACTTCCATCCGCACTCTTAGCAGATCCTCGCCAGACTTGCCAAATCAATCTTCTTTCTTGCCAAGAATATATTACTTGGATCTTGGATTACACTCAACAATTTAATAAATATTCAACAAAATAATTGAAGTTTTAAGGAGAAAGCATGAATGCAATAACAAGCATGGAAATGGAACAAAAACCATAAAATTTAAGAAGTACCCTCAAGAAACATATAGATGACCTCAAAAGAGAGACGAACAATCTTGCCTCCTCGACACACTTGCAAAGGTCATAATGAATCTTATGCAGGTGCATTAGTGATGATGAATTACTCCAAATACAAGGAACCCCTCAACTATCATCTTGTATGAAGAAAAATATGCTTTTCTAAGATCATCTAAAAAAAGGCAAACCACTTAGAACTTTCAACTCAATCTGGGTAAACTATGGAAGAAAGCTTCATTATATACCTTCCATACCCCAAAAAAAGAGTGAAAACTATGTAAAGAAATAGGAAGATCCAATTTCTTAAAGTGGTGTTAGAATCCTACAAAATATGTAACAAAGTTCAAAGTAAATTGACTTGCACATATCCCATAACTTCTAATTATTTGCAAAAATAAGAGGCCAAGTGAGAGAGGGAACCTATTGCTAAAGTAAATACTAAAAATAATTAAGTACCCTAGAGAAGACGATACAATGCTATCGTCTAAAGTAAAAAGAGTAAACTCATATCCATTAAAGGTGCCAGCACAATGCCTTAGAAATTCTAACTTCCCTAATGAAAGTCAATAAAGTATTTCATCAACACCGGCAAAACTACTATCAATATTGGGAGTGCCCTCAAATCCTTTCTTAAGAAAATTCTCTTTTCTGAACTCAGACTCAGAGTCAAACTTGAATAAAGATGATGACTTAGAAATCAAAGGCTAACTTATGTGCTCTTAAGGGGCAACTTCATTACCCAAGGTTTGAATAGATGACATGCTTAAAGATAGACTCACAAGCTTAAAAAACACAGCAATACTACAAGCAAAATAAACCCCATGAAGCTAGAAACCTTAGCATGATTGTTGTAGCCCAAAATGGCATTAGTCAAAGCAGCCATCCATGCTGGCTACACCCCACACGTGCACCAACCTAAAGGATGGACTATTGCAAGGCAAGCGTCAATGTCGAGCAAGGGTGCCCATTGTGTAGGGGCGCATAAGGCACCTAGCTGGCTGCCTATAGTGACCACTTGGCCTCAATCTCGCCATCATCCCCTAATGAACATACAAACTCTGATTTTAACACATATTGCACCCTGATCTAGACTTATTCTCGCTACTTGATGTCCTACTCTCAAAACTAGACATGTCACTCCTAAGTTGCTGTATGCCAATAAAATTTTACTAACTTTAATAAGTTAGAAACTAATCATAAGGGAACAAAGTGAGGCAAAAGAAAAGAAATTACTTTAGGAACTCATCCTATATCATTGAAAAAACCTAATCCCTAAATATTCAAACTTATCAAAATTTATTTGAATCCTTAGGTCAATACAAAATACATAAAAGACATCTCCCAAAGACAACCAAATAAAGAGACCTATGAGTTATCAACTTAACCAACTATAAAATCATTCAAATTTTTCATAGTCAAAATTAAAAAATAAATTACCTAAATTTAATAAAATTAATTAAGGCTAGGTAAGATTGAAATTAAAATTAAACTTACAGTATACTTTCAATATAAAAACCAAAATTGAAAATTGAAAATAGGTGGACTTGTTAATATGGAAAAATAAGACCCTAGAAGTAAAAAAGTGAAAATTAAATAAAAGAGACCAATTAAATAAATAATAATTAAGTAAAAGGTTATCAAGTTCGATTATTTAAGCCCATTAAGATGGGCACACAGATCCAAGTGAATCGAAGCCCACCAAACATTTAGTTACTATAAATATTAACTTTCAAAGTCAAAACAGACACAAAAGATCGTTCTTTAGAAATTTCAAACTCTAACTCTATGCAAACGCATTTTGAAGCATAATGGACCCTAGCTCCACTTTCAAGTAGCACTAGATATAAAGAGAGGTATTGCAATGTATTGAATTAAGGATTAATTTGAAACTAGCTTTTTCCAATTCGAAAGTGTAACTCCATCAAACTCATAGTTTCGTAAGATATATGGCTATGCATTGTAGAGACAACTTCCTAGTAGCTAAATTTGAGCATTTTGGCCACTTGAAGACATTTTTATTAAGCCAAAATGGAAGAAAATTGAACCTCCTTCTTTTTACTATTGAGGGTGAAAGGTTGTTGTATCTTGCTAAAATGTAGAATATGGGACTTATAGCAAAAGTAGAAAAATGCAGCTAGGAATCTTAGCTTCTTCTTATTGAACTAGTTGTCAATGATAGGAAAAAGAAAAGGACATATGGGCCTCAAAGAACCTTGATGCATTTGTGAGAGAAAGAGGTGGAGGGAGAGCTAGATATAGCAATTATTGAGAGGGAGAGAGAGAGAGAGAGAGTACAATGTCAACTGGAAAAAAAACAAGAAAAATAATTAATATGGAGACATTTTCATCAAATTAAGTGAGTGAAAAGTGAACTCTAAAATTTAACTTCAACTAATGAGTTAAAACTATCAAATGGCTAGAAGGGACTGAATCACTACTTGATAGTAGATTTTGGTACTTTTAAATGACTTACCTTATTATTATAATTTTTTATTATTGTTACTATAATTTTATAAATAGTAATAATTACATTAATATTTGTATATGTTTGTTTTTGTTTCCCTAAATTAATTTTATTTTTCCACAATAAAATTAAACAATCCCAATATACATTTTGATCCAAAAAATTGTTAAAAAATTATACTCATTTCAAATTATTATATTATTCAAAAGTATATATAACACTGTAAAATTTTGATATCACATAAAAGAGAAATACATATGGACAAATATTTGTAATAGGAATTATTCATTTAAAAACAATAACCCAAACATAATTTTGTATATTATGTTTTGCAAACACTTTACTGAAACACAAATCACACATTATTTTTGAAAATTTGATTTTTTAGAAAAAATATATTTGGAGCAATGAAAATGAGATTAGATCTTACGTGTTTGGATATATTTTTTGGAGAAAAAAAGTACAATGATGATATATGGCATTGTTATTATTTTCCTAACTTGCATTTGATTGAATAGTTAATTTTGAAAAAGTTTATTAAATTTGTTTGGTTATACATCTTTTAGAAGAATTTTATGCCACTCAGTAATTTTTAAGTGTACCATACGTTTATATGTATGTAAATATTTGTATGTTGGTAAGTTATATAAACACATGTATACTTAACACACATATATTTAATCTTTGCACATATATTTTAATGGATATATATCTTTATATTTATGTAGCTATTTTTTTTATTTATACCTAAGCGTATATTCATATGTGCAAGCACATATATTTATATATCAATGCCCTTTTTCTTAATTTGTAGGGTTAATTACAAGGATCTCCCCTAAAATTTGGGCTAAATACAAAAACTATCCCTTTGGTTTGTAAAATTACAAATACCTACCTTGTTTGCAAAATTACAAATACCTACCCTATAGTTTGTCTTCATCTAACAAGTAGACCCAGCCATTAGTCAAACTAACAATTTTTGTTGATATCAGCATTGACACTTTTTGAAAATTCAATTTTACCATTAATTTGACTGAACTTAACCATTAACCATGTGACTAGACCAAAATACCCTTATGTGTGCCATGCATTTGTGGGTCTACTTATAATATTGAAAGCACTAAAGGAGGTTTATTGTAAGAAATTAAACTAATTGGTTAATATAACGATAGGAAATTAATTAAGTAAAATAATTAATTATTATTATATTAACTAAAATTAATAAATATCAACCTTTATTTTTTTTAATTTTAATATACTTTTTTATTATTTAAATTTTTATTGTAAACTTTGGAGTTACATAAAACACCTTCAACCCCCCTTGAACAAATCCTACATTATATTAACCATCCTTGCCAATTTAATAACTTGCAATATGGTCCCTTTAAACAAGAAAAAAAAAATAACAATCCAATAAACTATTTCACATTTAACCAATCAATCACATGTTCAAATGCCATAAACTACACCAATTTGCTTCACATAATAAAGCCCTTTACAATTCTACAAGGCTGTGCAAAAAGATCAAGTGATTGCACAAAACATCAAGCAAAAGTTGTGTACTTGGTTCATGAATTCCAAGTTTAAAATGACAAAAAAATAGTGATAATAAAGCATTATTTAGTGTCCTCTAGCATCACCACCTTCTCCAACTACACAATTGATACAACCCCCACCTCCACTACACTTGCCACAATTAATTCCACAATTCCATCAAGTATAAAATCCATCATCAAAATCAATATTGTCATCAGCAAGTCCTCCAGCAGTAGGGGTATTTCCAGAAATAGCAAGGCTATCTCCAACTATAGCAGCCAGAAAGTTTTAATATTAAAACTTAAAAGTAACGCCCTTACAATGTTTTAAGCATTTGAAACAATACAAATGCAACTTAAATTCAATGCAATTAACACCTTAATTAGATTTCAATATAGATTATATGGAGCAAAACAAAAGGTTTGTAGAATAGAAACTTTACAGAATAGTCCAAAAAATACAAAATCATGGCATTAAAGGTAGGGTTTCTTCATAAACGACTTTAGAAACTTTTAAAAGCAACAAAAATTGATACAATATTCCAAAGATAGAGTTTTATTTGAATGGCAACTAAAAAAATTAGGGTGTTTTTACAAAAGACATCAAATCACGCAAAATAAAACTATACATTCATCAATAAACATTCCAACTCATAATACTATGTCAAAAAATACAAAAATCACATTTTTGGAAACAAAAATAAGTAACCCACTACTTTCAAATCACAAAATATTAACACCCAACACAAAATACAACTAAAACTAACTTGATCTAACATAAAAATAAGGGAAAAAAAGTTGTGCAAAAACTTGCCCACACCTTTAGGAGCCATTTTCTGTTAAAAAGGTCAAATGCCACCAAAACTTCATGTTCCAGTCAGTTGGTGTGCATGAACAAGAAGATTTTGCAATTTTTCTAGTCAATTTTCTCATCAGAAAATGACCATGCACCACTAGTGAGGGCACGGCAGCAAGAAGGTGTGTTTCGAGAGAGAAGTGACTAAATCGAGGAAAAAAATCTACCCCTTTGTGTTCTTCATACATAAAGAAGCGTAAATGACTTTTTATTTTGTTGGTTTTTTATTTTATTTTTTCTAAATAGGTAAGGATATAATGGCCATTTCATACCTTCTGTCACGTTTTTAAAATTGTTGTTAACGCTAAGGGAGGTACTTGTAATTTCACAAACCTCAAGGGTAGATTTTGTATTTATCCCAAACCTCAGGGGAAATCCCTATAATTAGCCCTAATTTGTATGTATGCATACACACACACACACACTCAAAAACGAATTTATTCCTCTGTTGAGATATCCTTTGTTTGTGCTTTACACACCTACCTTTTAATAAATTTATGGAATGAAAATAATTTATTTGCACATTTAAAGTTGCATTATTTACATAAATAAATTTCAATCATGCCTTCCCCACTGTATTAATCTTACTTTTGTCTTGTGTATATATATATATTTAAAAATATTTTTATAATTACTTTAATCATTGTATATAACACATCATTCATGTTATTATTAATGTTGTATATTTGAATGCTCATTGGTAGGGGATTTTATAATTAATATTTTTCTATTTTAGTGCTCTAGAATCTTTAAATATGGGACAAATCAAGTATCAACAATGTTCATATAGTTAACTGCTCTCAACAAGATTCTTTTCCAGAAAGAAATGTAATATTAAAAAATTCAAAAATGAAAAACCAAACAGACAAGTTTTCTTAAGAAAAAAATTTCAAAGAATTGATTTTTAGAAAATTCATCCAATCTCAAACATGTCTTCTTACAATTTTTTCCTAAAAAATAATCATAGGCACATTTTCCATGTCGACTCTAGGGAGGCAAAACAAAGCAACAAAAATGAAGACAAGAAAAAAGCATCAAACAAAGTACACGCTCAAGAAGGCTGTAGATCTGTACACCAAGATTTCCTACTTTTCAATTGAAAATAAATTTTGCATTTTTACCTAAACATCTTGTAACTTTTTAATCACACCCCCTCTATGTTCTCTTACCAAAGAAATCTACAAAAGAAGGTGCACTAAGGAGCCACATATAGATTTTTACACTAAGATTTCCTCCTCATTGTCAGGTAAAAAGAAATTCATCCTTTTGATCTCATAGTTTTAGTTTTAATCACATTCCTTTTGTTCTCTGTATTTCTTTACTTTTTGTGTTCTCAATGATGTGGTCTAACTAAAAAAAATGTTTTTTTTTTATTTTGAATTCATGTACATCAAGGTCACATCAAATTTGCAATAAAGTTATTAGAAGAGAAAGAATCATGATAAAAACAATGGTTCATTGCAATTTTTCATGTTTTTGTTCAGTGTGGATCACTTTGCTTTTTCTTCATTTTGTGTGTTTAAATTTTGTGAGGTTTTCTAATTTAAAGTTTTGCTTTTGTATAGTCATGTGGCTAGGTTCATATTTTTATTTGTTTGTGTGTGTGTGTGTGTTTGTGTGATTAATTTATGGTCATGCACAACTTGTTACATGCTATTGCTTGCTTATCTTGAAAATACATTTGCTTGTCTTGTTAGTATTGAAACGATTCTAGTTGTGTTTATAATCCTTTTGGAGATTCTTGTTATGTTTATTTAGATTTTTAACCCTCCAAACTTAGTGATTTAAAGGAGATTACGGTCTCACATTATTGCTAAATTCTGCTATCCATTTAGGCATGTGCAAGTAGATTTGCTAGGCGTGTTTGGACAAGAATAAATTATATCATAAAAAAAGGATGATGCATTAGTATAAATAAACAATTCAAACTCTAGATAGATATTGCATCTCTTGAGCCACCCAACGCGTAAGACCATAGGCACAAGGCCAAACAAATGCTGGGCTTACAATCGTGCCTTATAAAGTTAGATGCAAAATACATTATGTTAATGTATATTACTAATATCAATGACTTGATATTGGTCTCAGTTTCCAAACTTAACCATCAAAATGTTAGTAATTAACTTCAAAGAGTTCCACTAATTTCACAGTTTAATTATAGAAAAATCATGTATTTCATCAATAGATTACAAAACTTTTCAACAAACACCTAAGCACATAATTTCTCAATAAACACCTAATCCAAGGTACGCATCTTATTCAAGGCCTGCATTTGACCTCAAAATGGTGCCAGGCTTGCACCTTAAGCATAAGGATCACCTTCCACATATTTCATGATATTCTAGTTATTTAGCATGATTATATTTTGGAAGAAAATTCTTAGTTTATCTACTTTTTCTTGTTATATCAATATATTAAGCTCACCCAACTAGACAGATCATGTCTTTTGAAGTAATTTATACAATGAATTTTTAGAAGAGGATGTTGAGCACTCAAAAATATCATCTTCTTGTCCCATAGGAAAGGATTACATTGGAAAGTGAATTTATTGAATTTTGTGGAGAAAAATACCTCGTTCATGGATTTATTCATTGATTTTGGGTTAAGAATGCTCTTCTTTGTCTAGGGAAGTTTTGTACATGAGCATTAGAGAAAAAAATTCAATGATTTGATTTTTCCTAAATAATTATTAATAGAGATGTTCCTCGAGCTTAAAGTGTGTTACAATAAATTTCATGGTTCTTATTTCCTTGAATAAGCATCTAGAAAAATCTTTCCTATATTCATTCATTTAGTAGATTTATTTATGTATGTAGCAAATATAAGGACAAAACTCCATGTAAGAAAAAGTCAATGCTTAAGATAAAACTTTCATGTTGATGAAGTGGAACACTGATAGGGTATATTTTGCCTCAGATTCTTTTTGTGATATTGAAGAGAAAGGACCTTTACAATTGGAGGATAAGCTAACAGTTTTGGCTTAGGTTTTTCCTTTGTTGATGATGTACTATTTTTATAACCTAATGATACGTACCATATTTGCTTTGGTTATGGGATTCTTTAATTAGTGTACATAGAAGATAGTGTTCCTGGAATCCCTAGAAAGTGCTCAAATCCACATGCACAAGTAAGGATAAAACCTAAGAAAAGATCTCATTCTAGTGATTGGGAAACTATTTCAATGAGTTCCCTTTTTCTTAGACAATCAAGAACAGTAAGCAATGCTACCTCAGTCCTATGAGAGCCACTAAAGGATAGCTTATTTGACCAATATTTTCGATAAGTTTTATTAATTTAAAGCTTGTTTGAAGAACTAAGTAATAGTTTAAAGTATATTAGATATTTGCATCCACCTCTTGAGGTATTGGACTTTAGCAAAGACCTCCTTGATGTGTTGAAATTTGGCATCCACTACCCTAGATGAGCTGACCCTTTAATACTACCTATCTTACCCTTGATCATTTTTTACCTTTCTTCTTATTTCTCTTTGTGTTCTTTTCTTTATTTTCTTTTCTTTATCTCTTTTTTTGCCTTAAGTTGATAGACAATAAATAATACAAAAAATAGAGAAAAAAATAATAGCACATCTACAATGATACATGTATTTTGTCATTCATAAAACTAATAATAAATTGCATGCACTACCAAAAAGTAAACTTTTAGTGACCAAAAATCGATCACTAATTCAACCAAAATTGGTCACTGATGCAATTAGTGATCGACACGCAAGGCCACTAATTTCAATTAGTGACCGCCACTATCATCAGTTAATGATTAGTGACCGCCTATCAGTCACTAATTTAAAAGTGTTGGTCACCAATTTTTTGCAAGGCATACATTGAGCAGTCACAATTGGGTCACTAAATAGTGACGAATTAGTGACTAACTACTAACCGGTCACTAATTAGTGATATCAAGATTTGATCACTAATTTAGTGACCTTTTTTGTCTCAATATGGATCACAAATAAATGACTGAATTCTAGTCATAACTTAGTTACTAATTATTGACCTCATTTTGGTCACGAATTCAGTCACTAACTTGTAATTGTATTCACTATTACATAAGGTCACTAATTAGTGACTGATTTTTTTTGAGCTACTAATTAATGACCACATATCAGTCACAAAATTTTATTGCGCCAAAAATAATTTATTTTATTTATATAAATACCATTTCTAAACAATATATTATGAAAATTTCACAATCATAACCCATCATCAATTTATAACTCTAAAAGTATAATCCATAACACCAATGCATAAACATAGAAATAGCAATTCATACAACCATATTCTAAAATCATCTGTTTAAACCAACCGATCACTACATAATTTTCAATATCAACAATAGTACATAGCACAAAAATAGACATCTAGTGATTAAACTAACTCTCATTGTCACCTCCATTATTGTCATTTGAACCTCCACCTTGTATTGCATTCAACTTTTCCATGCATGCTATCAATGCCACCATTAAAGCTTGCTCCCTCGCCTTTGCATCTTTAACCATTTTCATGAAAATTGCTTCCCTATTTGCAACAGCCGCCCTCTGCTTTGCCAAATGTTTATCAACAACTTTCATAATTATTTCTTACAAACAGTCATGTGTAACATGGTTGTTGATTGATTTTGAGGAAATCCCAATAGTGACATGTCACAATAATGAAATGTATTCCCAAAATCATACACTCTACCCTTTATTGCACTACCACTAATCTCAATCCATTTTTGTGTATCAAAGGAGCTTTCTGAAGTTGAGTTACTATCAAAATTACTTGTATATTCTCCATACTCCTCCTACACAAATTATCACCATTATTCTAATAGTATCAATAAAGTTTATGTGAAAGACATGGCTACACTTGGGCAACAATCCCAATTTCTAGCTCTTTCATTATGAAATAATTTAAATAAAAAAAAACTTAGACACCTATTTAAATTGGATAAGAAATGCTATATTTTCTAAAATCATATAAGTAAATACATATAACTTATGAAACTGAAAACAAACTAGTTTATTTATAACAAAAAAATGTGGACAACAAGTGGGTTGAATGGGCATCAAATGTGGTCAACAAATATTTGTAATTGTATAAACAATATTTGTATTGTATTTATTTCTTCTATACCCTAACTACACCAATATAGTATCTTCACCCTTAAAATAAAAGCTCCTATAAAACAACATTTTTATAAAGTTCGCACACTATTCTTTTCTTCAATCTTTTCGAATTCATTGCTATTAAATCTTATAAACTAATAGATAGAAGTCAAAATAACTTATTAAAATAACAAGTCTACATTTCAAGTGTTTCCCCATCTATCATTTTTTGCCATGTAACATGAACAACAACAATCAATAATACCAAACAATTATTGAAAAAAATTAGAATTAATCCAACAAAAAATCCAACTAAAGAAACCAAAATATTATCACCCTAACACTCCAACACACTTACAACCATATCTAGAGTTGGGGCCTACAACATCCGTAACCATGGTACTCACTCCAACATCCATAGCTAGACCTTGAAGATTTTCCAACATATACTCCACCCTAGATTCCCCATGTGCATCCCATCTAGTGTAACCATACAAAAATCCATATTTTTTGAGATGATAATGCACATTATCACAATTATCAAACTTCATGTTGCGACACTTTGAACAAGGACATCTGATATTATCACGGTCAACAACCTCATGATAAGAGTAAGCAAACTCTAGAAACCCCATAATGCCTTTTTCAAACTTATTAGATAAAAATTCATTATCTAATCGATGCCACATCCATTTTCGATCATTAGATATTTTTTCTGCAATTTTAAACCATTACACTATCATTTGAAAAGCTTAACACATTTTTTCTCCTTATAAGCAAATAGAACAACTTGATTACTAGACATGCTCAAATATATCAACACAAAAATAATATCTCCAAAAGTGGGGTGCACGCACACACACACGAAAAAAAAAAGCACAACAATATTAATAGCATGACTAGTGAATAGTATCAACAAACAAGGTGCATTAAAAAAATTTAAATAAGACAACTAGAGATAATAAACATAGCTATGAGAAAGAAAAAACATTAGTCACCTTGATTAGTAAACAACCAAATGTACTATTGCTAAGGATATCAACGGTGTCGCTAAGGCCACTTGTGCTGACTACAAACAAAAGACATGTGCATCAAAACAATAACTATATCATTAGATTTCATGTTTTCAAATATGTCCTTGATACAAATTTCACAAAATACAAACTTACAATTCCAATAATTTAAAAGAAGGATCTTAACAAGTTGTTGAACCACGTGTACCTTCACATTCAACAATACTATTTAATCCAATATTTCCAAATAATATGCTTTAACTATACAATACTCCACAAATTAGTAATATTTTATTTTTATAATACTGATTTTATAAAACTTTAAACTTTTATTTAGTCTTAATAATTTATATTTTACATGGTAAAATTTTTAAAAATTTTAAATTCAACATTTTATTATTCACTAGTTTAATGTATGACTTTGAAATTCATATTTATGTCCTTAATATTTTTATATATTATATTTTAATATATTATATTAATTTATGTTTAATACAAACTATTGTTATGATTTTAGCTTAAGCAAGACATGCCACTCTACTCCTTTCCTTATATAAATTTTATACTTTTACATCACAAAATTATGTTGAAAAATATATTATATTTGTGACCAAGTATTGATAAAAAATTATGATCATTATAGTTAATCAATGAATTAATGACACCAAAAAAAAAATAGATGATAAAATAGTGATGGGATTATTGACCAAAAAATTATAGGTCACTAATTAATGACCGAATTAGTCACCCCAGTTAGTAGTCACTAAAATTAGTGATCAACAAAAATTCAATCCTTAATTAGTGACCAAAATAGAATTTGGTCACAAATTAGTGACCGAATTAGTGAATGAAGCAAGGGGGTCACTGATGTGGTTATTAATCATCACTAAGTGGTCACTATTTCTTTTTTAAAAAAAATATTTTGATCTCAACCATTGATCGGTCAGTGATCAGTCACTAATTAGTGACCAAAAGTTCGATCACTAAAAGCCCCCTTCTTTTGTAGTGGTAGCTAATTTATTAAAACCTTGTTGAATGTTATTAGAAAGACAGAAAAAGAAAAACTCATTCTTCAAATTACAAAATAGAAACCAAATATATATATATATATACACATATATATAAGGGTAAAATGATCAATAGACCAATTTTTAATTGTTGAGCACATGGTCAACTCAAGGACGATGGATGAAAAATTTTTGTACCTAAGGGAAAATCTTTACCATATTGCAAACCTTAGAGGAGGTGAATGCAAGTAGCCCAAGTATATTGGTATATAAATACATCTGCTGATTTTGTAGGAACATATAGAGGTAATCTCCTAAAGAGAAAAGGAATCCATGCACATATCTGAACAATTTCTTGTTTCCCATGTATACAAATGAACATTGTGGAGAAAGGGTGTTGACCTACATTAAAAGTGAGAACATATTCTCAAAAGTATATGTCTTTGTTCCCATTGTTTTCGTGTATGTATTCATTTTTTAGAATTCATTGCATATCCCAAAGTATATTCTTAGATGAGGTGTTCACTAATTAAGATGTCATTTTTATTAGGTATCACTGGTCTCTCTTGATCTTCTGTCACTTGGGTGAAAGCTTGCAATTAGAAACTACAACTCCTTACATGCTATTGATGGACTCACTACACACAACGAATCCTTTGTAACTTGAACCTCTAATAAGGAGGTATATATGAATAATCTAGGCACTTCAAAATATGTCTCCTTCCACATCTTTAATCCATGAACTATTCTAGTGGTTTTTATTACAGGTTGATCTTGGACTAATATAAAATAGAGAAAAGCCTTGAGAACAATGATATGGTTCAACAAATTCCTCTTTTGCCCCCAGATGTGGTATTATTGGTCTTCATCCTTTATTTTGATTGTTTATAAATAACCTTTTTCAAGTTCCACAGCAAAGAAATGGCAAGGAATATGGATTTTCTATTTTATACTATGCAAATCTATTCTTAGAGATTGCTCCTAAAAATTTCAATATTTTCAATAGATACCCTTACTATGTGAGTTATTTTATTTCCTCATCAATCTTTGTCGATTATCCTTTTGATAGTGGAATTATGTTGTTGTTGAACTCTTTAAAGATCATATATATTTATATTTTTGTAGGATAAAAATTCTTGCTATGTTTTTTTTAGATGAAATAACATGATTTTATTCATATTATTTACTTAATCAAAGATGTGATTTAAAATCCCATGTATTAATTTTTAATTCTTCTGTAAGATATGATTTGTTATAAACACCTAAATTTCATACGTAATAATATTTGATTTATCTACCAACTAAATATTTGATTTAGTCTTGCCAAGATTTTATGAGATGATCGCCCTAGGATAAAAGTTTTCATGATTGTTTGATGAAATTCATGATTTGATTGATATTTATTTTCTTACAAAATGCCATTTGAATTACCAAAATATCAATATTTACTTTCTTATTTTGGAATGTATTATTTTCTCCATACATACACATTAATATACATAGTCTATCCACCAATTAAATTCATTTTGCATTGAAATGTCAAATCAAACAATATAATTTTATGAGCTCTATGATAAATTTCATAATATATATGTATATTTTTTTTTATTTTTTTTACCATGTGCGCGTGTGGTTGAAGGCCTGCCCATGTGTGCATGGACTATTACCCTGTAGACCTCCTCAACCAATTCAGCCATGGAACCAAATGTAAGTAGTATAATGTTCAAATTTTCAACATAGAATCTCTTGTAATAGAGTTCTTTCAACCCATGCTAGTTCTTAACCTTAGGTAATGTCGTAAGTAGCATTATTGCTTAACTTAATCTTGTATTTGGGGAAATTCCCTTTTACATTGTATTTCATTCCTTGACGATCTAAAATTTGGTCAGG
>JACGDI010005616.1:71385-82810 GCA_014898725.1 Jacaranda copaia
CCCCACTAATGGCAATTTTTTTATTAAAAATAAAGAAAAAAGTTTAAGCTCAAGGGAAAATTTGGGGTTTCAAAACTCATGCTAAAAGAAAGACAACTAACAAGAATAAGGAGAAAAGTTTTCTTTCTAATAAGTAATTACAATGCAAAGAATGTAAAAGTGCTTTGCTCATCAATTTGCTAAGCAACAATGATTGTCTATGCCAACCAATCATACTACTTCATTCTTAGTGTGTTAATCAAATAGCCAACCAACAGTAAGGTAAGATCTGTAACAAATTGTGTTTTCCAACTAAATGAGCTCATAAATTGGCAAATTAGTTCTTTTAAAGTAAAAAGTCTTATTTAGCTAATTTTTGAGTTAGTCAATGATAGATGAGTAGGAATAGGACATAGATGAGCTATGTTCTATTAACTTTTTAGCTAGATCTCCTTTTAGATAGCTAGTCAATATGTCATTTGAGCTCCTGTTTCAACACATCTCACCTCTTAGGTCAGATAAGCTACCTCTAGCTAGGAGTTCTTTCTTTCTATTTAACTTCTTGAGAACAAAGTTCAACTTGCATGTGTGAAGTATATAGATAGCATTCTTTTTGAATTAGGATATGAGAGCAATTCTTTTTGAATCAGTATATATAGATAAAATTCAATTTGAATCAGTATGTGTGAAGTATGTAGTTCTTCTTTTAACTAGATATTGTGGTAACTGTTTTTTTCCTTCTTGAAGAAAAACTAAGATATTTGGTCAACTTTTGATTCGAGCAACATGTGAGGGGCTTTCAAATCTTGCCTTTCTCTTTAAGACAACATAGCCCTCTTCCCAAAAGTGTATACCTAAATTACTAAAACCTGATTACTTCGAGTACTAAAAAACCCACAACATTTGTCCACCTCTATATTAAAGTCAAAATTTTCCTACAAATGGTACCAAATGATACAAACTACTCATGTGCCTAAAACTCCTTGCTAGAGATTACAACACCCCGAATCACGAAACATAAATAAAAGTGAAAAAATTTAAAATTTAAGTTATAGTTAAGATTAAAGGATTAAATTAATTAAAATATTTAGGAAAAATAAATAATAAAAATAAGGATTAGGCCTTAGTTAAAGTATATTTCTCTATCATCGCCATGTCTATTCTAAATTAAGCCTGGTGCTAATTTAATGCTTATTTGTTTGTCATGGCGAATTAATGTGTTAAGTTATATGTTGTTGGATATACTAAGTAATATCAGTGATTATACTTAATACCCTTGGGGGTGGTCCCTAGAATTGGCTACAAAAGACCACTAGGCGGAACAGATCGATGATGACTATTCTTTCGGCTAATACTCAGACAAAGTTGTATATATAATCCTATCTCTTAACTAGCTGGAGATAGCTAACTGAGAGTGGAATCAAGCATACGGCTAGCCATATCTAGTGAGTATTTAAATATCTGAGCCGATATCACTCAAAACTTGAAAGAATAAAGTTTTTTATGTTTTTGAAAGTAAAACAACAAGGTAGGAAAACCAACAACAACTTATTAGTGAATTTGTTTACCAAATTATAATTGTCTAATTTTCTAGTTGAATGTATTTCTCTTTGCCATAAACGTATCTCACACCCTTGTTAATATTTTAACTATCACATGCAACATCAGTGTTTAATGCTTATTGTGCTAACTGATAGAACCACATTTTTATTATTAACTCACTAAGTTATTTTGACTTATAGTTCTATGTTGTTTATCTATTCTTTCTCCAATTGAGTATCTATATTTGCCACATTAGAGTAGGGTCGATAGTACATAGTGTACATAATTTTGCCTAATGTAGATAAACGGTGTTAGAAACTACTAAAGCTTCTAGTATCATAATATGTTTTGGTAACACTCCTTTTGGTTGTAATAGTCCTATACAGGTGTGAACTGTTAATATCCAATGTGTATGAAGAACTTTACCCCTTCGATGTGTTTGAATTTCTTTGGGTAAATTCAAAAACTTTACTAAGAGTGGTGGCACTCTGACTAGAGGCACCTATCTATGGTTCAAAGCATTGCAAAGGTGGTATCAGAGCTTAGTTTTATGAGGACCTAGGCTAAGCTGGGAAAAAGAAACCTCTGAAAAGGGAATTGGTGTGTCTAATAAGAATTAAGCTCAAAGTTAGAGACTTATTAGGCTATGAAAACTTTTAGGCCTTATGTGCTAGTAAATATTTCTCTTGGTTGAGTGATGTATTCCTTTGCATTTATATTTGAAAGTGTTAGTAAATATAATAAGGGAAAGATATCTACTAGAGATAATATTAATAAACTAAAAATGGTATGTTTACAAGATGGCCAGGGACCCAAGAAGGAGATGAGAAAAAAGAAGAGAAAGACCATAAGCTTAGTAAGAAAAACTTGAGGCTCCTTGTGTGGTGTAAAAGTTAAGAGAGCTATATTTATGACTTACTATGAGACTTAGAGCAAAAAAATGTAGAGATTTTTTGAAGAGAAAGGATTGTAGTGATGCATGAAAATGAGATCGATAAGCTTGATAGAGAAAGAGAATCAAACAAAATAACAACAGTGGAAAGCAAATTAGAACAACTGCAACAAATGAAGAGGTATTTGGAGTACGCGCAAGGGCATTTGAACAAATTCACCAGAGGATGATGGAACAACTTAAGGACGTGATGGAGAGCCATGGGAATATAATAGATAAATTTATAGATGTCCTAGAAGATCCAAGGATGGGCCCTCAAGATCCTAACCACCTCAAGAGGTTAGAGAACTTGATCAAGTGAGCATAGAAAAAGTACAAGAGATAGAAGGAAATGAGAAAGATCTAAAAAATTAAGCTCTAGAAGAGAGTGAGGAAATGTGCAACAAGAATAGGAAAAGGATAAGAAAAAAGAAGAAGAATAAGTGGAAATAGATGCAAATCAAGATAATGAGGATGCACAGTCCACTATTATAGATGTCGAGGACTAAGGGCAAGAGTATCTATGTAAATATGTGTATAGTAATATAAACATGACAATAGCTCTATAAGTATAGATACAAAGTATGTTGAACTAGTAATCACCATAGAGCTAGTCAATTTTGCATACTATGGACTACGCAAATAGTTAGTTTAGCCAATTTTGTTTGTAAATTTAGATATACATAAACCTACTAAAGCTAATTTAGCACTCAATGAAATTTTATTTTGAATCAAAAGATTTAAATGTGCTTTATTTATGTGAATATTATTGTGTAGAAAAAAAATAAATATATATCTAAATATAAAATGAAATACTTTTTCTAATTTTCTTATGAATTCAAAGAATAGGCAGTACTCCACAATCTTTATGAAAAACTAAATTATAAAATGGCTTCGCATAATGAGTTCCAGGCTCACCCTCAGGCTTTTTTAGGTCATAGAGATGGCCCCCAGGTAAAAGAGCAAGCACCTATAATAGTTAAGGAAAGAATGCATCAAACCAGGAACCACCCTGATGAGAGAAAGAGGTAGATCAAGATCCTTCTACCAGCCCTCATGAGCAGGGAAACCGGCATAATAGATGTACACCTTGTGGTGATAATTTATGCAATTCTGCCAACAACAGGGGCAAATCACTCAAGATAAAGGTAAGGAAGAATAGATAAAGGACCAAGCTGTAAACAATTTCTCTATTTTCCATCACTCAAAATTCCTAGGTGAACTTGACGACCAAAAGGTAAAGGCTTGGGTCTAGGGAATTGAAAAGATTTTCCAAGCACTATATTACTCTGAGGAATAGAAGATTAGGTATTCGACTTTTCTACTAGAAAAGGCTACCCATCATTAGTGGAGAGTGGTAGAGCAACAGAGGGAACAAGATGGAGTTCCTCGAACCTGGGAGAACTTTACTCGGGAATTTATGAACAAACAAGCTGTAAGAAATGCTTGAAAACAAGAATTCATGTACCTCATCCAAGGACAGATATCAGTAGGATAGTATAAGGCCAAGTTTGATAGGCTAATTCAATATGCACCACACTTACTCAGGGATGAAGAATGACGAGCCTAAAAACTTTTTGAATGACTCCGACCTAAGATTTGATAGGCCCTTGTCTCTTGTGACTTGCTAAATTATGACAGAGCAGTGGAAAAGGTTTTACAAGTTGAATTTGAGTTTTAGAAACTGCAAAAAAGTAAGGAGAAAACTAAGCGTGGGAAAATACTTAGACCGAAAATACCTAACATTGGTGGTGGCAGCTTTAGGAGAAAATAGTTTAATTTTCAAGTTAGAATGCCAAAACCTCATCCATACCACGTAGAGAAAGTATCTTGCCCAACACCATTAAGACCAAAAGAAAATTGTGGATATTATGGAAAGCTAGGCAATAATAAAACTGAATGCTGGAAAAAGAGTGGAAGATGCAAAGCCTGTGGTAGTGATAACATCTCATTCCGAATTGTCCCTATCTTCGTACACCTTGGTAGGCTAGGGAAAATAAGAACAAACAGGTAGGATAACCTCATGAAAAACCCAAAGTTCAAGCACATGCCAATGCCCTTACTGGAGAAAATATACCAGATCTAAGTAATTTTATGGAAAGCATGATCTCTATTTACAATATTGTTGGAAAATCTTTATATGATCTTAGTGCTACATATTCTTTCATATCTACCCACTTTACACCTAAACTAAACTTGTCTCTGGAAAACATGTCATACCAATTAAAAGTACAAACAACCTAGGTGTGGAATTGGCAACTAACGTTATATACTAGGCTTATTCGATTAGAATTGGAGAAGGTGAATATTTGGCAAACTTTATAGAAATACCAATTCAAAACTATGACCTAATTCTAGGAATGGGTTGGTTATATCATCATCAAGCCCAAATAAATTGTTACATTAAACAAATTAGACTTGGGGAAGGCATATGCATTCCAACCAGCCTTTCTAGCAATTCTACTCCACAAATACCATTTGTATCTGTCATAGAGGCTAAATAGATTATGAGAGTGGAAGGTCAAGGATTTTTAGCCTACCTCATTAATAGACCCCAAGATAAGGCCAAATTGAAGGAAATAATAATGGTAAACAAATTCCCTGATGTATTCCTAGAAGAATTGAATTCACTACCCCTGATCGTGAAATGGAATTTATCATCCACACCTTTCCTCAAGCGGAGCCATTCTCAAAAACTCTTTATTGCATAGCCCCCACTGAATTGAAAGAAATAAAAAGTAATTACAGGAGTTTCTAAAGAAGTTCATAGAGCCCATCACCTCCCCATGGGAAACACGAGTGCTGTTCGTCAAGAAAAAGGATGGAATACTTCAATATGTGTAGATTATCAAGAATTAAATTGGGTTATCATCAAAGACAAGTATCCTCTACCATTTATAGAAGAATTGTTTGATTTGTTACAAAACTCTAAAGTTTTCTCAAAATTAGATTTAAAATAGGGTTATTACCAGCTGAAGATTCAGGAAGAGAATATACCAAAAATGGCATTAACTTTCGATACAGTCACTATGAGTTCATCGTGATGCTATTTAGATTGACTAATGCTTCTGTAGCATTTATGGACATGATGCATCGAATCTTTCATCCTTACTTGGATCAATTCATGGTAATTTTCATCGATGATATCTTGGTGTACTCTAAGATAGAGAAAAAGCACGTTACCCATCTAAATTTAGTCTTGGAGACCTTTCGAAGGCATAAGTTGTATGCTAAGTTTAGCAAGTATGAGTTCTGGATGGAATGTGTAACCTTTTCGGGGCATATCATATCTAAAGAAAGGATAGAATTCAAAAATGCAAAAGTTGAGGCAATGGTCGACTAGAAGCAATCAGAAAATGTGATTGAAGTATAAAGCTTTTTAAGACTCATCGGGTACTATCAAAGATTCGTACAAGATTTCTCTAAGCTAGCAAACTCGCTTACTAAGCTTACTCAAAGGATCAGCATTTCGACTGGAATGAGACGTGTGAGCAAAGCGTCTAAGAGTTAAAAAGATAATTAACTTCAGCGTCAGTTTTGGCTCTTCTTGAAGGATTGGAAGGATTTAAGGTATACACTGATGCATCGAAAAAAGGGCTCGAATGTGTATTAATGTAAAAGGCATACGTCATTGAGTATGCCTCAAGGAAACTTAAAATACAAGAATAGAATCACCCCACCCATGATCTGGAGTTGGCGGCAATAATTTTTGCCTTGGAAAAATGGAGATATTATTTGTAAGGGGTAATTTTTGAGGTTTACATTGACCACCTAAGTCTAAAATACTTATACTTCTAGAAGGACCTAAATATGCAACAATAATGATGGGTGGAATTCATCAAAGACTATAACTGTACCATCACCTATTATCCAGGAAAAGTTAATGTGGTAGTAGATGCACTAAGTTAAAAGCACAAGCTGTCATATGTATAGGGAAAGAGAGCTTAAGAAGATCAAGAAAGGCAACCAGTCATAACAATGAAACACTACACGTGGCTTGCAAAGGTTAGTATTCAACCTAAGTTATATAACGAACTATGGAAGGCCCAAACAAAAAATAAAGGGATTCTGAAGTAGAAGGAAGCTAACTCTGATTTTAAAGGATCAGAGTTCAATGTTGACAATCACAATATCTTACTATTTTGCCAACATATGTGTGCACCTAAGATGCTTAAAAGAAGACTAAATACACAGTGCATCCAGGAGGCACAAAATGTACAACGATCTCAAATAGCACTACTAGTAGAACGAAATGAAAAAAAGATGTGGCCAATTATGTGTAGAGATACATGACTTGCCAACTGGTAAAAGTAGAATACCAACGACCATCAGGAGTCCCACAGCTAAATTTGATTCCTGATTGGAAATGGCAACAAATCATCGTGGATTTTGTGATAGATCTCCCTATAGTCTGAGATAGGTATAATAGCATAAGGGTGATAGTAGACCAGTTAACCAAGTCTGCCTGTTTCTTACCCATGGGATCTTATTATCAAGTTGACAAATTAGCAAATCTCTACATCAGGGAAATTATCCAGTTACATGGGATTCCCATTAGTATCATATCTAATTGAAACCCAAAATTCACCTCTAGACTTTGGAAAAGTCTACAAGAGAATTTAGGAACAAGATTACAGTTTAGTTCTATAGAGCATCCCCAGACAAATAAATAGTCAAACAAAGTCATCCAAGTATTAGAGGACATGCTATGGGCCTGTGTCTTGGATTTTAGCAAAAGTTGGAACCGACACCTTTCTTTAATAAAATTCGCTTACAATAATAGTTACCAATTGACTATCTAGATGGCACTGTATGAAGCATTATACGATAGAAAATGTTGATCTCCATTGCATTAAGATCTTTAGGAATACTGAAGTAACACTGATAAATCTCTAAAAACTATAAGACTCGAATTAGTTTAGAAGATAAGTGAAAAAGTGCAGACAATCAAACAGAGGATGAAAGCCACTCAAGATTGACAAAAAAATTATTTGAATAAACAAAGAAAGAATTTGGAATTCGAAGTTGGTGACCAAGTATTTCTCAAAGTATCCCCAAGAAAAAGTGTCAGAAGGATCGGTAATAGTGGAAAGCTTAGCCCCAGATATGTTGGTCCCTATGAAATCTATGAAAACATTGGACCAATTGCTTACAACCTGGTTCAAACGCCTAGCGAGAATACATGATGTCTTCCACATGTCATTGCTTTGAAAATACTACCATGATCCCTCTTATGTGATCCCTTATGAAAGCAAACCATGGTAAGGTGACCTGATGTACAAAGAGCAATCGATTTGTATTCTAGATTGAAAGTTTTTGAGAGCTTAGGAATTAGAGGATACCCTAAGTAAAAGTGTTATGGTGCAATCGTAATGTAGAAGAGGCAACCTGAGAATGAGAAGATTTTATATAGAAGCATTATCCTAAACTCTTTCAATCTCCAGGTATGAATCTAGGGACCAGATTCTCTTAAAGGGAGAAGAATTGTAACACTCCAAATCATGAAACATAAGTAAAAGCAAAAACAAAATTTAAATTTAACTTATAGTAAAGATTAAAGGATTAAATTAATTAAAATATTTAGGGAAAATAAATAATAAAAACATATATTAGGCCTTAGTTAAATAAAATTTAAAACAAATGAGGGTCTTAGCAAAGTTAATAAAAATTGGGAAGACCTAAAAATTAACCCAACTAGGACTAATTGTTAGAAATTCAAAAGTTAACAGAGTCAATGTGTAAAAAACAAGAATTTGGGACTTAATTGAAAAACAATGGTCAATCTGAAAAGCAGTTGAGAGTTGAGGGGAGGCAACGAAAATGGTGGAAAAATCTTGGAGGGCCAGTACAATTAAGCAAAAGTTGATTTATATATATAATTGAAGGACAAAAATATTTCAAATTCTCACAAATGCACCCCTCCCATGCTCAATTTTCTCTAGTTTTACCTTGAAGCTTAATTCTAAACTGATAAATGCATTCTTTACCTTGCAACAATTAAGCCCATACCAAAATTTTCCAAAAATAACTAGAGAAATGGGATAATTTTGTGGCTGGTGGTTGAAAGTGGTCAGTGATGGTGGGTTACTAGTTTTGGCTAGTTGAAACTAGGAACTAGGAGATAGGTTGTGATGGGTTCGGCAAAGGGAACGTAATGGTAGCTTTAAGTTAAGGATTGGTGGCTGAAAGAAGGAGAATTAAGGGAAAAAAGATACAACGGTGAAAAGTGGTATGGCCACTGTTCTTAGTGCAATTTGCCAGCAAGAAGGCTAAGAAAGGTGAAATTGATTTGGCGGGTGGACTAAGCTCGGCAAGACACATCTCTGGGTAGGTTAGGTTGCACTCCAGTGGCGGACAATGGCAACGCTCTAGCAACTGTAGATAGAAACTTCAAAATTTCATTTCGAACACATCTAGGTAGAAATTAGACTTTGAATTAGACTTAAACTTAGTCCAATTGGGTAATTTTTGATTTTTATCAAATTAATTTACCTTAAATTGATTTAATTGAAACTTAAATTTATTTGAGAGTTCATTATACCTTAATTTAGATATAATAATCCTATTGATAAGGCCTTAATTATAAGATTTTTATTATAGAACTTGGTGTTGACTTTGGGTTGGTACAAGCTTAATTAAAATAAATTGAAAGAAATCGGCGTTATTGGAAAGATTAAAATGATAAACTTAAAATACTAATTACCTTAGAAATTTAATTGTTGGAATTAGGTAAATTAACTTGGCTAATGCCAAAGAGCCATAGTGGCATTATATTCAGCCACTAGGAAGTTGTCACGTCCATGTTGATCAACTATTTATAAGCATAAAATATAGGAACTTCCTAAAACACTAAACCCAATATAAATTAAAATAAGAAGTGTAATGCAATTAGAATCAACCTTCTTATATTGTGTCTAATTATGACGTCAGGTGAGGAAGGTATGGACACAGTTGAGGCGTAGGGAGTTAGTATCATGTGAGTATCGAGTGAGTTTATATTAACTTTCTTTGCTAGGGAAAGAACATAAATATTTTTTATTTTGCCTTGCCACTTGGCTCTGGTTGTACTGAGATTATGTTATTAATATTTGTTCGTTTCATGTTACTCTTTAGCTCTGATATTGAATCTGACAGGCTGTGTGAGTTGTTCTTTCTGCTTGAAACTCTTGAGCTATTATTACCTAAGTTCCCAATTCTATTTGATGCAATTTCTTGTCTTGTATATTTATATTAGTATATATCAATTATGTGTGGCCCTTTCTTTGTTGAAAGTTGTCATTCATCTATGTAACATTAACTTGCTATCCTTATATTTCTCTTAGTAGTTTATTTGAACCTTTCTTATCCTTATTTGTAATTCTTGTGCTATTCTTATTTGAACTCCTCACCCATTTCGAGTTGTTAAATTCCTGAACCAAAAATCAATTCTACACAAGTTTTGATAAAGTTAACAGTTTGTGAAGTTCACCACACATTGCCCCTTACATCAATTACGGCTCCTATTTGATTATGATTTATGTTATATCACCTAAAAATGGCGATTGTCCATGGAAAATGGATTTCAAAATGTATTTCTCTATCATCTCCATGTCTATTCTAAACTAAGCCTGGTGATGATTTAATGATTATTTGTTTATCATGGCGAATTAATGTGTTAAGTTGTATTTGTTGGATGTACTAGTAATATCAGTGATTATACTTAATACCCTTGGAGACAAGCCATGGGATCGACTACAAAAGGCCATTTGGTGGAATGGACCAACGGTGACTATTCTTTCGGTTGATATCCATACAAAATTGTATATATAATCCTATCTCCTAGCTAGTTGGAGGTAGATGACTGGGAGCAGGATTAGGCATGCGGCTAGCCATATCTAGTGAGTATCTAAGTATCTAAGCCGGTATCACTCGAAACTTAGAGAAATAAAGACTTTTATGTTTTCAAAAATGCAGTGACAAGGTAGGAAAATCACCAACAGCTTATTAGTGAAATTCTTTTCCAAATTATAACTATTTAAGTTTCCAGTTGAATGTATTTCCCTATGCCAGCAACATATCTCACACCCTTGTTAATATTTTGATTGTCACATGCAACATCAATGTTTGATGATTATTGTGCTAGGTGCTGGAACCACTTTTTTATTATCAACTCATTAAGTCATTTGAACTTACAATTCTTTGTTGTTATTCTGTTCTTTCTCCATATAAGGATCCGTAGATGCCACATTGGAGTAGGCTCAATAATACATAGCGTACATAATTTTGCCTAATGTAGATAGACAGCATTGGAATCATATTGAGGCTTCTTGTATCATAATATATTTTGATGATATTCTTTTTGGTTGTAATAGTTCTGTATAAGTGTGAATTGCTAATAACCAACGCATATGAAGAACTTTTCCCCTTCAATGTGTTTGAATTTATTTAGCTAAACTGTGAAACCTTACTAAGAGTGGTAGCCTACTAACTAGAGGCACCCGCCTCTAGTTCAAGGCATTGCAAGGATTTTTTGGTTTTAACCGACTTAACCTAATATTCATCTAGTTAATCAAAATTTTTGATTTCTCAATATGAAAAATCAAAAATTAAACCCACTACGACTTTGTTTGATTAAATCTTATTTAAATTGACTTAGTTTCGATTTTAACCAAAATTGAACTAATGCCATCTATTAACTATCAACAGAAAAACTTATAAATTTTTGAAACAATTAGTATACACAATTGTGGACAATTTATATAAATATTACTACCACAACCACAATAACACAACGTATATGTGAATGAAGAGTTCAAATTATTTAAAATTAATTCCAAATTACATTCAAATGAAATGACTTCAAATTGTCTAAACTCTACTAAATATCATACAGGTGATGTTTAAATTATTCCAATTACATTTAATTACAAATTTTCATCATTTCATTCAAATTGAGATTGTTCAAATGGCTTAAATTTTGAAAGACTTCAACTC
>JACGDI010005617.1:12901-23830 GCA_014898725.1 Jacaranda copaia
GGAGTTCACGAAATGAATAATAGATAACAAGTCAAAGAATTCTAACAAACTAGGAATTCAAACAATTACAGATTTCAGCATCTAGGGAACATGCACTTCCAGAATAACAAGGTAATCAGACCCTCATCTCAATAGCCATAGTAATGCTATCACAGCTTACTGGTGTGTGGGACTCAGCTTCTTGTCACCTATCCAAAAGAATGGATTTATTGTCAAAACCCTCATTTTGACCCTAAAGTCACAATTATACATATAGCAAATCTAAAATTGATAATTATTTGATTAATACGATATTTATCATTCAACATTATCGAGAGGGAAAATGCTAATTACACCAGTAATACCTTAGTACTCACGAGAGTTATATATATTCTAATTAAGGGTTATAATCAGGTCCTTAAATTATATAATTAACTTTATAACAATGCACAAAATTGATAATAATGGCCCAATTATCTTTAATAACATAAATTTGTCACTTGAGTCTCAAATCCATAAAATTAGGGTTTAATCATCTAATTAACTTAATTAATCTAAAGTTATCGTGTAGTAATACAAATCCAGGTCTACTAGGATTATATTAATACACATGCATGGCCTTATTTCTGATTCTAGTGTATATTTCCATCTCAATATATATATATATATATATCATAATACAAGATTTATAGGAATTAAAATGATACAATCCATATGTATGTATATGTAACCCCAGTCCAACTCTTTACCTAAAATCTGATTATTGGAGTTCACTTTTTATGAACCAACACCACCACTGAAACCACTGCGATGAGGTGAAAAAATTGCCTTAGTGTTGCGTTGTCCACCCGAGATCACCTTCAGAATAGGTCACCACCACCACCGTTCGATGCCTTTTAGTTCACTCAACAAAATGCCCAGCTCAATTTCTTTGTTCGTCGCCGTGGAGGTGAAAGAGGTGTAATGCTAAGGACCTGATTTAAAACATTTAAAAACTAAAATCTAACTTAGATTACACCAATATAAGGATCTAAATCATGCCTATATAATGGATTAAGGTCAGATTGTTACCTTTCAAGCAAAATCCAACCTAAAACTCGAAGTAGAGCTTCTTTTCCTGAAGGCAGACTACTTCTGGTGTAATAGAGTATGATCAATTTTTGATCAGGCAAATCACCTTGGAATCAAGCCAAATATAAACCAAACTTTCACCAACTCGATGGAGAATGCTCATTAAAAATTTCAGCATCAAAATATTTCTGAAATACCTCGAACAGAATCTAGAAACTCACTGCTGGAATAGAGGATCACCAAAGCAAGCTATCCGAAATTCGTCTTACCTCTAATGCCAAAGTCCACACACCAATTGACAATCCATTTCTCCCCAATTTAGTTGCAAAAATCAAGGAGAAAGAGAGCTGGTAGAAGGCCAAAAATGCTAAGGGAGGTGAAGAAGAGAGTGAGGCCTCAACACATGAGAGAATCACTTTTTGAAGGGAATTTTGGATCTAACTTTTAGATGCACAAAATGTGCATGTTTCTTAGTACCCCCTTCTCCATATCTATATCACACCCTCCTTAAGGTGGTGGTGCCACCTAAGCATGCCAACTTGCAAGCATTTTGCAAGTTACATGTCAATTTGTGTTGAATTTAAATTTAATTTGGAATCTACATTTCATCTCATGAAATGACTACCTAATTAAATTCTAATTCAGCACCAAATGAGCATTTCATTTGAATTCTCCCTCAAAAACCAATTCTTTATTTTGATTAAATTAAAATGCTTGACTCTTTAAGCTAGATTTTGTTAACTTAACTCTTTAAATTAACTTGACCAATTAATAGTCATATGTCACCAAATTAAATTAACACTTAATTTAATTAGTTTTAATTTAACTTATTAAATTAACTAGATCAATTTAGCAATTAAATTGATCAAGTTTAGATGGCTTAAAATTATGTCAACTGATTCTCTCAATTTTCAGCCACCTTGGAATTCTTCTAACACTTAGAAAATTCCCCTCAATATTTAGGATTGCCAATTGGATTTTTTGTATAATCCATTAGGTTCTACCACTCATTGGATATGGGCTCACAACCTTTGTGATTTTAGAATATCATATATTCATATTAGTTTAAACCCCTTTAAACTAACCAACTCAATTCAATTATTCTCTATTAATTGAAGAGTACTCAATTTTCATGGTTGACGTTAAATCTCAAGCCCATGGAGCCCAACAATTGACTGAATAATGCTTTTGGTGAACCATTCTAGCTCTACGCGCACTATGCAAATATGGTCCTTCCATATCTTATATCCATGAAAGAGGCCTAGGACAAGATATTTGTCTGCTCCCTAATAGCCTCAATGTTATGCATCTATTCTTAATACTCGATTTCAATTTGTGACCTTATCTTTGGAAAATCCTTTTCCTAAATTATCACACTGCTTTGGCTAAGGACTCCTATGAATCAATCATCATAGAACTTATAGGAGATGCACTCACCCTTCATAAAGACAAGGAGTCAAATCCCATCTTAGATCTCATAAATCTCCATGCTTAAGTAGCTCATGCCCAATCACCATTGGAACACCCGCTAAGTAGCCAAGGATGAGTCAAAGCATGAAGACCTAAACATAAGATTACAATGGATCCTCAAGTCAAAGGACTAATTTATAGGCACTAACATAAGATGGAGAACTAGCTACTACCGACTTACTACTACGGCTATCTAGTAGATTTCCCGGGTAGGTCTCCAATGCCTTATTCTGTAACAAGTACGTACTAACATACATCTATATCTCATATAATTTGCTCATAGAATAGAGCAATATCCAACTCTTGAATTATGCATCGTTAGTGCAAGTCTATTCGAATGTTAATGCTTTATCTCATAAGATTCTATGACTTGGGATATTTTAGTTCACGATCGTGTAAAACTTATTCCATGATCACCACCCAATGCATGACCAAGTCCTATAGTCTTATGTGATCTAAGGGCTTCAACCATATGCCAGTGAAGTAATATAAACATATGATAAAGATGGCCATTTATAAAGAATATCATTCAATCAAGATTGTATTACAAGTGAAATAATTTTTCATGCTAATTTAATTAGCTTGCGGGGTACTATTTCAACAAAAAGGTGTCATTCACCACCTTGAAGTTGCTAGGCTACCACTCGCCGCCATTGCTATTTTCTTCATTTCTGCCACTATTGTCAAGTCAAATTTCAATCCAAGACCACCACAATGTTCCTTAAGCTGAGCTCTACCAAAACTGTCACCTAGATTGCAGCTTCAACCGCTTATGATGCCGTGACCACCACCTCTACTGTGGCTAAAACTTTGAGTTCCAATTTTGAGCGCTCCACTAGTTTTTTTTGGGAGAGGAAGGTACCAATGGGTACCTTGTGAAGGGATGAGCAAAATGGTATACAGCTTGAAAGGTTTTGCCATTTGTTGAAGATAGATGCTAAAGGAGTACATAGGGGGTTGCATGCGAAGAATGATGGAACTAGGGAGAGAGGAATGCTATATATAGAAGTATATTTCCAGTAATTGGAAATTGACCCCTAGAAATTTTGCTTTGCTTTCAATTAGGTCCCTCAAAATAGAGATCAACTTCCATTCAATCCTTCCACTTTCTTAGTGCTTAGCATTCACCTAGTTGACTAATAACATTTCTAGTTTGACCCTCAAAGCTTTCAAATGTTAGTCAATTATGTTTTCCTCAAATTGTGATTTAACCCCAAAACTTCTAAAATTCTCACTATTAAGTCCTCCCTATCTATATTTTGAGCCCTAAAAATTTATGTCAAATTAATATTTTAATTTTTTTAAAATCCTACTTTCTAAAATGCTGAATTTAGGGGTGTTACCCCTTAAAAGAATCTGGTCCCCAGATTCTTATCTATCTCAATCATATGTGGATTTCTCCATCATTATGATATGCTCCCTCCAAACTTTGATGACACTTATCTCGCTAAGATTTTGAAGATTCTCCACCTTTTGGGTTTTCTCAACATATCTATTCTTACTAAGACATATGGTGTCACCTTGTATTTCTAAATTCGTCTAGTGATTCCATAACCCATGGTTCCCTCACCCGTCATCACTTAAAGTTTCTCTTGATTTCAACAATTGAGCTTACATAAAGTAAATTAACTTTCTCGAAAAGAATTTTACACCACCCTGGTGATTCCATGATATCATTGAGCGCTTTATGCTTATTTGAAATTAAGTAAGCCTTATGTATATCCTCACTTGTCATTTCAATACTTAAGGTTCTCCATTATACCCTACTATAGTACTTACTGTTATTTAATAAATCATAATACTGCTATGGCAATAAATGATCATCCATATCACAACTGCATATATTCCCATGCATCTAACTATGTGTTTACAAAAACTGTACTTACTAGATACAATCACGAGCAATCCATATGTTGCTCCTAGGTCCCATCTTAAGAGACATAGTCAAAAATATGTCAAGTCAAACTCATTTCATATGTTCAGAACTTATATAGTACTCTCAACTATCTATTTCCCTTTATTCTTTAGAGCACATTGGCCTGAGTTCCTTAAATTACTTATTATGGCTTGAGTCCTTCGCATTTCAACTCATTTCCAAGGTACATCACTAGTTTTTACGTCTAAGATCAATATTTCATATCCTTGTGATACGTATGCCTATATTTTACTTCTTTCATCAACTATTGAATATAGAAATTTCATTTTTGAACCTAAAGTGTTTGTCAATCTTAGATTGACCCAAATCACACTTTTTAGTATTTTCACAGTCTATAAAATTTTCCACTTTTAAATGATATGTCTGTTTCATTAAAGAAATCATCATTTCAATAGTCCTAACCATAAAAAAAATAGTTTGTCCTCTAACTTAAGTTTTCTGAAAATATATGAGATCATTCTCCCATAGCCAAATTTCCTTTACAGAGCATATATGTATTGATTTCACTAATGCACTTATTGATTTGGAAAAGCCCTAATTGCACCACCTATTGGAAGAACCATACGAACTTGTACTTATTTGATAAGCCACAGTTTTGGGTTGTATATTTAGTTTTCAAGAGAATGTGGTAGATATGAAAGAATAAGAAACAATAGAGTCATATAATACATTACACAAATTCTATAAATAGAGATTGTACCTTTGACCTCGTTATTCGAATCTGGTACATCCTTCCTTATCAAGGCATAAGAGCAAGCTCACATTTTTTGCTCCTCACTGGCTCCTACCACTTACTTATCTTTTCTCGCAAGTGTTGGGCTTTTTCTTTTGGGGCAATCTTTTAGGAAGTACAGGTCGCTACCACAATCCAAACACTTTCCCTACTTTCTCCAACATCCTGACTCCTTATAGCTACGTGATCTACAAAATCTACATTACTTTTGTGCTCTCTCTTAAGTCAAATTTGTCATCTCGCCAAATTAAGGGGCTCATAGAGCAGTAGTTTTAACCCGTAGCCTCAGCTGTTCTCGCTTGGTACTACTCTGTCCCCCAGGGTATGACCTTTCCTTCTGAATCCTATCCTCAAATTTTCAAATCTTTAGCGATTTTGACTAGAGCTACAGTGCTTTGCTCACAGCTAGATTGAAATTTGGCAAATCACAAATGGCTAAACCCCGCCTAAGTTCTAGTTGCAGTCTCTGTATGAATCGTCAAATCTATCAACTTTCATCCTCTAGGATATAGGGAACATATTGAATGAGTCGATTGAAGGTAGCCTTATATTAGTTGACAGATTAACTTCCCTGGATTATATCCATGAATTTCTTTTTTCTCACCTGTTTAACTACTAAGGGTTTTTTTTTTTCCATAAATTTCTTAGTAAAGTTCTCTCAAGTCCTACAAGTCCTTGTAGCGATCTATCTGCGTTCAATCATCTTTCACTAGCTGCGCTAATTCTTGATAGAGAAAATGTAGTAGAATGAACTTGTTGTTCATCTTGCTAACATAAGGTCTCAAATAGGTTCTCCAAATTCTCTACCATTCTTCTACCTTTTTGTCATTTGGCTCTCCAAAATATTCATGAGCTAGCAGCAAAGGAATCATTCTAAAGGTCAATTTTAGCCACCACATTTGCCACCCCGCTTTACCATTTAACTGATGGTCATGTTACCCAAACCTTTGTTCCTTCATATACATGGGTTTCTACTGGTTGACTAGCTTGTGGAGTTTGTGAGACTTCCTTGTCCAGTATAGATTGCTGATGGGTAGGTACTCCCCACCTAAGGGCCTATTGATTGATGGCCCATCTACCCCAGAGCTTCCCTCTACGACCTATTCCTATTGGAGCAGTTACGTCTGTGCCTTTATGAGATAGATGCCATCACACACCTGATATTTGTTAAGTATTTCTATGATCATGAATTGTAAAATGATAATACCTCAATCATCATCAACTGTTCTAAACTTCTCAAGCCTACAAAGTGTAAAAGAAAAGAAAAGTAAGTTGAACAAAATTCAATAAACTCATAGCAATAAAAAGAAAAGAAATTCATTTATCTAATATCCAAAGATAGAATTTATATGTTTATTAGTTTAGCATTATGTATTAGTATATACACAGGTTCAAAGTTTTGAAATTGGCTGAGCTAACTATTTGCCTGATTGAAACCAAAATGATACGGCAAGTACAAGGGTATCACCCGATACATCTAGGTAACCCAACTAATACTATGTAATCTAGTTGTCAAAACTACTATTACCATATATACATATTTACAAACATCTCTATGGATACCAAATCATCTCCATGTCTACATCATCAAACTTAACCTTTACAGATATTGTCCACATAATACCAAAATTCTTAAATAGCATCATTTTTTCCAATCACTATGCGTTCATATACTTGACCAGAAAGAAGAAGCTATACACTAGTTGGCCACCTCGATCATAACCCTTCACTTTTTTATTGTCAAGCCTTGTCCCAAAAGTTCATATCCTATTCAAATTCCACATTCAAGTATTATGTCTTCCTACCCAAAATTTTCACATTCCAAAAGTTATATCCTAGAATTAGATCTTAGCATAACTCGGGTTTTCCTTTACCTTAGTATTTTTATCTCAATTCAAGTCTAAACTCTCGTAAACATATTGATTACAGTCACAAAAAATTATTCCCATATTCACCTAGGTTATTGAAAACCTAGGCTCTGACACCACCTTTGTGGCACCACACTTAGGATAACTCCAAAGTTGAAATGTCACTCCAATTCAATCGTAATTCATAACCCACAAGATAGTTGATAGGCCCATAAGGAAATTTTCAAAACTTAACCAAGATGGAAACATGCTTCAACTTAATAGACTTCAACAAAAGTACTATATACATGCCACAAGTCTTCAAAATACCAACCAATATATTATATACATATCATATATCTAAAACTTCCATCTTAACATATCATAACATCTCTAAATTGAAGCATAATAATCAAGTGAACCTAAAAGCCCATAAAATCACCTAATATATTACAAAATAGACTCTCTAGTCCATGCTATGAGCTCATGCTGTTCACTTAATCCTATTTGGGAAAAATCAAGAATAATAGATAAGGTGAGTCTTAAGGACACAGTAAAGTATGTACAACAAGCAACCAAATAGATGTGTAAAAGAATCAATAATTCAATGGAATATAACGACATGGTAATGAAAAGAGAACATAAATGCACCCAAACAAAGAAAATTTTCAAATTTTAGGTTACTAGTTTGGGAGTTGTTATCATTGGCTTAATAGCCCGACCATCTCAATCAATTTACCATGGGAGGTATCATTATCAGCCAACTCAACCAGTTTACTACTGAGGTATCACCATCAGCTCGTTCGGCTTGGACATCAGGTTGATCTAGCCTAGAAAAACTACATCGTTCCTATGACTCCAAGAGCAGAATACAAACAATCCGATTGCAATCAAAATAAAGCGAACTCAAGTAACATATGCAATCTAATAAATCATAGCATAACATGCACATCAAATTTTCAGTATTCCAATCGATTAAACTTACCTGAGTATGAAAGCTTGGTACATGGCAGATGCCCATACAGACTGCATGACATATCACTGATGCCCAGGGAGAGCCTTTAGTGCATCGTGGATAACTTAGCATATCACTAACACCTAAGTAGATTGCTTGGATCAGCTTTCAACCAACATATCTCTGTACATATATCAAATGTCAACAAATAGATTGCTGACAAGGTGAATTAATAACGTATAGGACAGATTCAGACAAACCAACAAGACCAAACATTCGATAAGTAGTACGAAATCAAGCTAATTGATATCAAACAAGACCATGAAAGCTCTGGGCACCAAAACAGACATGCTAAGTTCCTATTAGAAGCAAATCAATGAAACAACCCTCACAGGGATATACAGATCAATTAACAAACAAGAATTTCAAACCATTCATAGAATCTAATAGCCAAGATGCAATTACAAAACAAAAACAAGTTTAACACTCTTAAGGGTATATCACAACCAGTAGATAAGTTTAAGCAAGTGCTAGACTTATGAAACGAATAATAGATAGGGTATACAAGGTGAGTACCAAATTGATAGACACTAATAGGGGTTCACAAAACAAATAATAGAAATAATTCGAAGAATTCTAACAAACCAAGAATTCAAACAATTACAGATTTCAACATCTAGGGAACATACACTTCTCAAAATAACAAGGTAATCAGACTCTCACCTCAACAGCCCTAAGAATACTGCCACAGCCTATTGCTTTGCGGGACCTAGCTCCTCGTCACCTATCAAAAAGAATATATTTACAGTTAAAATTCTCTTTTTGACTTAAAGTCACAATTATATTGATAGCAAATATAAAATTGGTAATTATTCTGTTAATATGATATTTTATAGTTCGTTCGACATTATCGAGAGGGAAAATGCTAATCACACTGTTAATACTGTAGTACTCATGAGATTTATATGTCTGTTCTAGACAAGGGTTATAATCAGATCCTTAAATTATATAATTAACCTTATAATGATACACAAAATTGATAATGATAGCTCAACTATCTTTAATAATCCAAATTTATTACTTAGGTCTCAAATCCATAAAATTAGGCTATGTTCTTCTACATTTTCCCAAAAAAATTTTCAACCCCTAAAAAAATTTCAAAATGGAGGCACATTCTCTAGTCTTTTCCCCAAAAAACTCAAATTTTATACCCAAAAAATCGCTCCTAATTCACCCAAAAAACCCTGCACCCTAAAAGTCACACCTATCTCCTTATTTTCTCACTATATCTTTCACATCACTCATTCATTTATTACTCTCTCACTTCATTCATATATATATATATATATATATACATATATATAAACACATACATACATATATAAAAATATTAAAATTTTATTAGTTAAAAAAATCTAAAACTTATGTTTACAAATTTAATTAAACTAATTGTCAAAAAATGAATAAATTTAATTAAATATTCTTTATGTTGTTACTAAATAATTTATTTATTGAATAACATATTAAATTAATTAAATTTACTTATTAATTAAATCATGTATTAGTTAATTTAATATTTATTTTACTAATTAAACATTATATTTATTCATTTAATAAATTAATTAAGATATTTTAATTTGATATAATAAATAAATTAATTTTCTTCAAAAAATATTCTTCATTAAATATTAATCTTCACATTTTTTTAAATTATAATAAAATTTTTGATTATAGGTGATACTTATGTCGTAATCTATTAAGATTAATAAATTAATATTGATATGCTTAAAGTAATTGTTGAGAGAATTAATTAAATTTAAGTAAAGTTATTTGATTATTACTAAGTAATTTATTTCCTAAATAATGAGTTAAACTAATTAAATAACTTATTAAATTAATTTAAACTAATTTATTTAAATAACTTGCTATTTATATATTGATTATGTTTCATATGTTATGTATAATTAAATATTATGTTTATTTATATAATAAATAATTTAAGATGATGTAATTTTATATAATATAATATTATTTTTTTTTAACTTGGTGAATTGTTATTAAGTCTTATATATAATTATTTAAAAATTATTTGTTTAAATAAATAACTATGTTTTATTTATGCATAAATTGTGAGTAATAAATATTTAAATAATTGTATTTTAATTAAAAGCACTAATTAGTTTATAATTAATGTATAGTAATTAGATTTTTTTATAAGTCGATATTAACAATATGATATAAGATTATTTTTTTATAATTAAGATATAATTATAATTTCATGAATAATTAATATTTATTAATATATATTTTATTCCAAATAATACATAATTTACTAATGTTAAATTTATAACAATATGAATTTCAAAACAAATGATTAATTAAATTAATTACACTCATATTTTAATTATTACAAATATATACACACATACACATCATCCAACTTTAAAAATATGTACATATAATATTAAAAAAAAATTACTTTTATCATACAAACCTAACAAAAAAGCAACTGATTTGATATTTACAGTAAAGTTTGTTTCTCTCCAAAATATAAAAAAAGAAATGACTCATTCTCAAATCATTTTTCATATTTTTCCAAACAAAAAGGAACACATAACACATTCTCCAAATTTTCTCCCAAACACTCATTTCTCTAAAAAATTTTCCTAGAAAATGGTCAAAATATAGAAGAACAAGCCCCTAGGGTTTAATTATCTAATTAACTTAATTAACCCATAGTTATCACACAATAGTACAAATTTGGGTCCACTAGGATTATATAAATACACATGCATGGCCTTATTTCTAGTTCCAATGCATATTTCCATCTCAATATATCTCTTAATACAAGATGTATAGGAATTAAAATGATACAACCCATGTGTATTTATATGTAACCCAAGTCCAACTCTTTCCCCAAAATTTGATTATCAGAGTT
>JACGDI010005617.1:48641-66569 GCA_014898725.1 Jacaranda copaia
ATTTATAAGCATTAGTGCATGGGAATCCATGTAACTATTATGATGACAACGTGCCCCAGTACCCTTTATATTCTGTGCATTAATAGCCGCATTAAATGCGGAGAAACCGCTTCAAACCCTGGTCAGTAGTTTAAAAACTCAGGTTGAGGATTCAAAATTCCCAATTGAGCATGGTAGCCACCATAGTTGAATGTAAACTCCCTACTCCTTCTCGTTGACAAGCTCAATTACGACTGTTAATTGGGGGGAACTCATGATATGGGATAATCTAGTAGGTCCAACAAGCCCAACATCAAATGAGACAATCCAGGAGGCCCAACATCAAGTTTTTTTGGTCGATCGATATCAACCTCACTTGGAAAGATTTGCAGTCGACCCATATTAACCTTAGGAGCACTCCAGAAGTTTTGATATTCAAGGTTGGTTGACATATATCGACCTCAAGACCTACTCCAGCATGAACTCGAATCTCTATCACATTTATTAGTCTGACAGGCTGCATACCTTTGCATTAATGATACGTGACAACCGGTACAACTGCTGCCACCAACTCTGCCAACTCCGCCAACCCTACCACCAACTTTGGCAAAGACACGCCTCCAGAGGTACTGTTCATTTGGAAAAATAAGAGATTTAACCACATGGAATAATACTGTGATCTAGACATAGAATGGCCATCAACCCCTTGGCAAAGACAAAAGTCAGTACACCTGATAAGGGTACTAGGCTCAAATCACGTCTGGAGAAGGTTATAAATACTTCAGACTCAACTACGCTTAAGGTAATGCCTAATACACTATAAGCCTTACACTCTTTCAGTATTCTGTTTGTTCTTCACATCTCGACCAGAACTAACTTGAGCGTCAAAGTGCCTTAGTCGGGGGCACCTCGACTAGTTTAATGTTGTGGTTGCAGATCTCAAGCACCAAGATATATACAACCCTGAGTACTCAACCTCCCTGGTCGATTCACCCGAAACACAACCTCCTTTCTCTATACGCAATTTTCAGCAACATCAATTACTACTACTACTACTACTACTACTACTACTACTATTCTTATTACTACTACTATTACTATTATTATTATTGCTATTATTACTACTATTACTATTATTATTATTATTATTAGCAGTAGTAGTACTACTACTACTACTACTGCTACTACTTAAATCTGGCAGTGCATTATGTGTGTGTGTGAGTGTACGTATGTGAAAAATTACATGCATTATGTGTGTGTGTGTGTGTGTGAGTGTATGTATGTGAAAAATTGTGTAATTTCAATTGTGGCAACTATTTGTAATAATACTTAATTTTCTTAGCGGATGTGATCTTCATAGTTAGTTAACCAAGAGAAAAATTTAAAGATAAACCATAAAAGTAGTATCATATTGAATTAACTAAAAAACTTGAAGTAAACTAAGAAGGTGTTTGGATGAGCTTATAAGCTCCTCAAAATATTTTATAAGATGTTTAATAGCTTATAAGTTGATGCAAAATATTTGATAATTTTTTTTTTTTTACAAAAGGAGCTTAAAAGATTCTAAAATAAGATGTTAAGAGCTTATAAGCTCTTTAGAAAAAATAAGGAGACCCTAACTTATTTTTACAATCTTAACAAGCTCCTTCATTTTTAATCATTTTAATTGCAAAATTGCTATTATTAACATCTTATAAGCTTAAAGATCTTATTTTATCAAAATATTTCAACAACTTATTTTAAAAATAAGATCTAACATCGTATAAGCTCTAAAAATATATTATAAGATGTAAAAGTTTATAAGATATTTAAAATAAGTTTAACCAAATACCCCCTAAATTATTTCTTTGCCAAGACAAGCACAAAACAATGCATTATCTTAATTACTAATTAATTTTAAAATATATAAAATCCTATTTTGTCTATTAACTAATTAAGGGCTATTTAAATGTATATAGCCTCACTGTAAAAATTAAAATTGTCTAATAATTCCAGTAGGGCTAAGAGGTTGTTTGATTAAACTTATTTTAAACATCTTATAAAATGTTTTTGAAACTTATAAAATGTTAGATCTTATTTTTAAAATAAGTTGTTGAAGTATTTGGATAAAATAAAATCATGGAGCTTATAAGATGTTAAAATGGCAATTTTGTAAATAAAATGACTAAAAATGAAGGAACTTGTTAAGATCTTTAAAATAAGTTAGGGTCTTCTTATTTTTTTCAAAGGAGCTTATAAGTTCCTAATATCTTATTTTATAATCTTATAAGGCAAAATGCAAATCTGCCGTTCAAGTCGTGTGCCTCCAAACATATATATTATTTTTATTTTTCCTAGGCGACTCATGTGTGACTGCGAAAATTCGTTGTCACACCAAGTGTTTTACATCAAATACTGAGAGCTAGACAAACAAGCAATACTGATCAGACTTATTTCTGGCAAGCAATATAATTAATGAAGATTGATTCCAATATTTTTTAATGCAACATCATTCTCAGTATTTTCGTGTGTGTGTGTGAGAATTTTCCCCACTTACGGCTACGAAACCTCGCACACGAGATCAGTGAGGTTGTGCAAATAGTTTATTACGGGAAAATGTTGTGATTCACCTTGATTAAGCATAGTTTTCATAATCTTGCAAGTTGTAAGTAATACAACAATTGTTCTTTGGCAAATTTTGTCCAAGGGCTAAGGGCGCTGCATATATAATATACCGAAATATATATTTTTTTTTAATTTGGAAGAAACGTAATATTAGAAGCTGTGTGAACGTACGCCAACCATAATCAATTATTATTAGTAAAGTAAGCTTCAAGCTTAGACCGCTACAAATATAAAATTCGGGTAACTATATATAGCTTTAGCCACTTTTCTTTTATCTCTCCCTTTCTTTCTTTTTTTAACCTAATATCGCTACATACGTAACCCTATATCACCGAAAGGACATATATATATATATAGCCCTGTTATATATGCATGCTTCTAAAAACATAGCATATTTTTCCCAAATGTTAACTTTTCTTTATATTATGCTCAATTATTTTATTTGTCTAAATATCTAATGTTAAGGTAGCCAATACAGTTTTTATCAAGAGAATGGCATAAAGGATTTTTCGTAGCTAGTGAAATGGCGCTCACGGCTCTCCTTCTTAATTAAATAAATATTTATATATATTAGTTAATTAGAAAATTTTGTGATTGAGTAATTTGCCCATACAAAATAAATTGTCAACATTCTGTGCTCTCCTGAAATATTTAAATAAACGAAAAATAACACTACGTACGTACGTGATATTTGTTAATGCTATTGGAGTCACTAACTTTTGACGTGACGAGATTAATTCATTGTTACAGTCTTGAACTTTTACAGCTCTTTATCACATTTGGTATTGAATAATAAAATGAATGGAATAGAATGAGTATTATTTTTATTTTATGTTTTTGCTAATTTTAGTTTTTGGATGACGACTTCAGTCTGTTCAGTTCCACAGAGCGAGATCTGCTACAAATATAAGAGGCCAAATTAATGCTTGGAAAAGTGGGTAAAAAAATGACTTTGTAAGGAGAAAATGAAATAAGGAACTAATTAATACTGAAAAAAAATTTGGATCTATATTCCATATCATGTTTTATAATTGATAAATATATGTGAAGTGTAAGTGTTTTTTAATTAATTATTTTTACAATAATATACTTAAGAACAACACTACAGAAAAAATAGCAACAAAACAATGAGTGATTACAATACAAAAATTGTAACAAATATATAGTGACAACGTAATGGCTGAAAACCTTATAAAAAAATTATAGTGACAATTTTATTTGTTATTAGATTGTCATTAGACATATACACATTAATCGTCAATCATGACAACTTTAAATATTATTTTTTATCATATATTGTGACAAAACAAAAATCATTATTACCTAAAAATATCATTAGTGACAAAATAAAAGTTATTGTTACTTAATATATATCATCAGTGATAATGTTTACAGTGTCGTGCATATTTTTTTCACTAATATTATAATTTTTTACAGTGTAAGAGATAAAATATGAATTGAAATTGAAGATTTAAACTAACTAAATTAGGTAAATAAAGACAACCCACCTTGACAATTTTACCTAAAGAATCAATTAAATTACCTTCATAAAGTAGTAAGACCTTTTCTTCCATGTACTGTATGATTAAGGGTTGATCAAATAACTTTCATGCACCATTATATTGAATACTTACTAGATCCCTGCACATAATTAATTAAATATTAATTATGAAGTGTCGTCCTAACCAAAATATTGTCAATGAATTGTTGATTAAGAATGTAACCATAGGCTCTTCATAGCTTGCATAACAAGTACTCAATCTTTGGAAGTAATCACTGATTAAATATGTATGGATGTTAAAGCATCATTTTCCATGCTACTTCCTTGACTTCCCAACATATCTTGTGAAAAAGGAAACTCAATTATATATGAATATATATATATATATATATGTAGCACGTTCGTACCAATTATGGATAAGTCAAGAATCATTGATTGTCTCTCAGGTTTCAAACGTTTCTTCGATCAATCATGAATTAACGGGTACAATTACTGTCTTTCCTCCTCGATCCGTGTTTGGTTTCTGTGCTCATGTTACTGTGTTCTTATCGCAATTCTATCTAGTATGCATATAACAATCTCTATAACTTCTTTTGGTTTGCATTGTTATTTTCTTAGTGAATTTGATCACTTTAAATCCTACATTTCGTTTCATATTTCATCTTTTATTTCATTTTTATGTAGATATGTTAAGTGTATTTAATATTTTTTTTATAAAAATAATTAATTGAAATTAGATACACTTGACGTATTCATTAAGTTGTATTAAAAGATAAAACACGAGATAAAATAGAAGATTTGAAGTAGAATTTGAGGCATCGCCACAATTAACGCCTCAACTTTTAATTTTATGTATGGTATTATAACCTGACCATTTATTGGATGGCCTATTGATTGAAATCTGCTTTCATATTAATTAGTACAAATTTACTACTTGGAAAATTACCGAAGTATGCATGGGCTTTTGAATGTTGTATACATCGTAAGCAAAATTTAATTACTTGCAGGATTATTTATATTTACTATAAATTCATAGTATCATATTATAATTCAATTTTGCATCATGAAATTATTAATTAATTTGGCATTCAGATATTCACATTAATATCTTAGGCTGGGGTTTCTTCTCCATCTCTCACCAACTTAATTTGGTGGTAATTTTAATAGGACAAACTGTATTAGAATGTGGAGTGGATAGAAGCCAACCAATCTCATGATCCTACCATTATTACAAGTTATCTAGAATTGAGTTTACACCACTTAACTATTTCTGGAGGAAGACCTCAAAAATAGAGGTCCATAAAATAAAGTATTTAACCCTCTAAGCGACCTTGTTCCTTTATTTTATTCCCTATTTCATCTTCTATTTTAATTTGCTGTACTTATACCATGTGTATTTGATTCTCAATCAAATATTTTTATAAGAGAATATTTAATCCACATGTCATATATTCATAAAATGGAATAAAAGATGAAAGATGAAATATGGAATAAAATAAAGGATTTAAACCATATGCTAAATTGTGTTTCACATACCATAGTAATTTAGTCATATTTAGTAAGAAACAAAATTCAAGAAATAGAAGTTGGATGAAATTAAAACTAACAAATTATTATGGTATATAAATTTTAATATATGAATAATGTATATATTAATCTTATTTGACATGTAATAATAATTAAGCAACATATTTAGATTTTTTTTAAAAAAAATTAGTAGATACAATGTTTACTCTTATGATTTTAATACATTATTCATATATTAAAATTTATATTTTGAAAAATTTTTGGACAAATAGTCAAAGTACAAAATTATTATTTCAATTTAAAAACTCTTGATAATCCAAAAGTATGACACTTTGGCAAAAATAATGAAGTGAAAATAATCTATATTTATAATTATTAATCCAAAATTATTTTTTTAATTTATTGAATTTTTTATTGGAACCATTTCAAATCAACTTAAACCCACTTTGAACCTATAACCTAATAAAACTCCCTTAAATTCATTTTTAAAATTTTAAAATCCAACCTAATCCAAAATCTTATGGGTTTAGTCGGACCCATGATTTAAAGCCCACATTGCCACTGAACAACCAATCAATTTACTTCTTATTATGATGAAGTAACTTAACATGCACACAAGTACACGGGACTTCACAATTATTCAAGAAATTCCCTACTATATATTAAGCATATGATTTTCCTGCTACTCTTGAAATTATATTTCTCCAAATTATTAGGTTATTCTTGAAACTCCAATAAATGTAATAATTCAGAATTTCGTACATTTGTTTAACACCGAAATAGGCCATCAAATTCTCTTCCGATGAGCCAACAGAACACAACCACCGCATCACCACCCTCCACCACCACCGCCACCAGCGGTCGGTCGAAGACAAGGGTCCACATAACAGCCCTCGATGGCATAGTGAACGTAAACTCCCTCTTCACCATGGCAATCTTCATCGGCTTCTCCCTCACCGTGCCTGCAGCCGGCGGCGCCGGCAACAAGCCATCTTGCAATGCTAGTATCGGAATAGTTCGAAAGGTCATCGTTTTTGAGGTTTTTTCTTTCGGTTTTTTCCTCTTCTCCTCCCTGATTGCTCAAAGCCTCAAGCTAGCAATCAACTTGGTGAGTAGCTTGGATTCAAACGACCCGCATACAGCGGATATCAACTCGTTTTGCATGAAATACGGGTTGTTCGGATCGGCCATTGGATCCCTTTTGGGATGCACGTTCTTGATGCTGTCCATTGTGGAATTTATTCAGGTGAAGTTAGGGGTGTTCTCTTGTGGAGGCGAATCAGCTTACGGCATTGTTACCCTAGTGGTGTTGGTGGGCTCTTCTCTTTTGGTTTATATTCTTACAGCAGTATATGCATCTTTCTTTATGTGACCATCTAACAAAATTATGCAGCAGAGTCGTAGCTGCTTGTAACATGTAATTACTATTGGCCTACATGTGTAAGTGTGTGTAAAATATAGTAATATATTCTTCCTGAATGTCGATATTAATCATGGTTTCTAGTAAAAATATAACTGCATGCGTTAATTAATACAAATATTCCCATTTAATTGGATATGGAATTTTAAGTATTTTTATAATGTTACTTGTTGGCTAGGATTTGATAGCAATGATTTTAACTGAACATTAATCTATATCTCTTGAAAAATTGACACGTGTATAAATGATTTTTTTTAAATCATTAATAATTAAGTTAATTTACTCTACTAATCTTTGCTAATTAAATTAATAGTAATATAGGTTTAACTATGAAATATCTTAATTATCCTTATCAAAAAGTGATACACAACTAAAATGAAAAACAAAACAAAATAACCTACAAAATACAAAAGTGATAGAAGAAAAATGAATATGATAAAATTGAACTAAACAATAAACCATCCTTGAAATTGAATATGTTAAAAGCCCCAATCCCCAATGTTCTAAATTTTTAGAATTCACCATCGATTTGTTTCACATCGTGGACGAAAATCGAAAGCAAGAGAGTGGCTAGGCCAAGTGCAGCATCGTGGACGGAAATCAAAAGCAGGAGAGTGGCCAAGCCAAGTGCAACGTGTTTCCATTAGGTGTGGTTGTCGCTTTCTTCCACTCTCCCGCAGATTGTACTTTGTCAAAAAAATCAATTGATTCACTGGCAGCTTCTTCTTCTCGTTAGACAATTAAAAAGGTGATTTTTGTTTCATTTATTTTATTAAATTTCAATACATTTTTTTTTTCTGAAATTTGTCAATAGAGGCATTTGATTCAAGGTTCTATTTTCGGTTTTGATTTCTAATTGTTTTGGTGGTTTCAAGGTGAATTTTAGATCCACTGGAATTTCTTCAATTTAATGTTGAAAGGATATTTGGATTTGAGTTTTGGATTCTTGATTCAATAGTAGATTGCTATTTGCCTAGCGAAAACCTGTGAAACGTCCTTGTGTTCTCTGAAATTTGGTATAGAATTTGAAAATAAGAGGACATAGTTTAAATATTGGTAGAAGATCCAATTATTTATTTTTGTAATTTTTGATGTAAGCCATTTGAATGAAGCAAAACAAACATAATTTCACAATTTTTGTTGCAAAAATGCGAAATCAGTCCCTCAAAATGAAATCAAATATAGTGCAAATCAAGATATTCTTTGCCCTCAAGCTAGTAATCAGTTACTGCCGGGTTCCTCCTCAGATAAATAATCATAGAGAGAAACATAGAAGTCAAATTTCTCAGTAAGTGGGGAAAACTTGTAACATGGAACAAAAATTTTTCTCACAAGAGGAGCTGAAATATATTACATTTATATCTTTATTATAGATTACCTCAGACATATAAAGTGTTTGATAGTCACTTAAGAGGAATTGAAAAGATAAGAGTAATTATGGTAGCTTATTCTTTGTATTCATGATTTCTTGCTAGATGAGCTTATGAAGATGATAGAATGGACTGATGCCATAATTTTTCAATGCTATATCCTATTATTCTTATTTTTTTTTAGTTTGTTGTTTGACTTTTGGTCTTCTATATATATTTTGTTAAGTTTATATACTTTTTTAGGGGGGTTCTTGAATGATTGTTTCATGGTTTTCTAAATTTAGGTAGCTAGTGAAAAGATAATTAATCTAATTTTGAGTGTCGATGTAAAGAAATAAAGTCTCTAATTTAGATTATACACTAAGTAATAGGAAGATAGGTCAATAGAGAGAGAGTTGACATAACCCACAAATAACTTCTTTTTCTTACTTGTTTTGGATTTCCACCAAATGTATCATGCATAATCATTTTATTTTGTCTTTTTACATCCATAAATTATTTATCATCTTTTGCAAAAATTATCATGTAGTGATAATATCTAAATATTTTTTTATTTTTTCCCATAGGATTCGAATACAAACATAAGATGAGTGATGTAAAATCTAAAGAAAAAGAGATTTTCAGTCCCCACCACAGTGAAGTATATGTAATGAGCAATGATGATTATATGCGGTCTGATTGCAGTGATAGGGATAAGGGAATAGATTCATCAAAGTATATTCTAAATAAGATCAACCAAAATATGTTTTCAAGTTTGTTGATGAAGCACAGTCATTCTATGTTGTATAAGGGAGCGAACAAGGATTTGGTATTCGGAAACAAGCTTGCCAAAATGTATTGCCCAAATGTGAGGGATGCAAGTCAAATAAAAAAAATGTGGTCATAATTGCAGTGAATGTAAAAAATTAGCTAGAGACCGATCATTATGGTAGGTAAAGAATTGTGAGTAGGTGTGTTCACTAGAGGGTTTACAGAGAAAACCAAAACTAGGATACGCTCGACAACAACAAGCTAAACCTAACCTTAGATGTGGATGTCCAGCTAGCTTATCTGTATCCCATGATCGATTTTTTGATCTATATAAGGTCACCGGATTTGTATGTGAGCATAATCATCCTCTTGACCCCAAGATCATTTTATTTATTTATTTATTTATTTTTGTGTGCAAGTGGTCTCGAGGACCAAAGAATAGATGAAAGTTAATATTTCATTGGGGAATAGTTAACACTAACAATTTTAGCACACTCAATGAATGTCTTAAATTTTTTACAATATAAAATTAATTAAAATATTCAATTACATTTTAATATGTTACCATAACTTACGTAATATTTGCAATGCTTTTATTTAAGATTTTAGAATTATAGAAAACTACATCATCCTTAATTTTTTAGATATATATTAGGTACATTAATTGAAAAGACCAATTAATACCAATAATTTTGGAAAATGAATATGTGTGCTAAAATTTTAATAGTGTGAAATAAATAAAATATTTATTTATTTTATTATATAGTACAAAATGATTTCAATATATTTAATATATATAGTATAAATATTAATTTGACTAGTGAACAATTACTACTATAGCATTGTCATAATGTTTTGTGCTTTTACTAGAGCTCAATAGTGATGTGAAAACATATATTATTAATAATATTTTATATTCCCTTTGTTGGATTTCTTCTTACTATGCATTGATAGTTGTTAAGTAAATATAGTAGGTACTTAACTCCTTCAAACAAATCATCACTAACTTTACTTACAGAGATTGATATGAGGCCAAGCAATGTGCTTAGATTTATGGGACATTTGATGGGAGATGCTGGAAAACTCTCTTTCAATCAAAAATATGTATATAATTATCTATACAAGCAACGACAGGATATGATTAGTGAGGGTGATTTGAATACCACAATTCATTATCTTGAAGGCATGAGATTGCAAGATGAAGGTATGATTTATAAATATATTGTAGACAATGAAGGGGTGCTTATGAAACTTTTCTGGAGTGATGGAATGTCAAGAGTTGTTGTTTGGGGATGTCTTGGTATTTGACAATACTTATAAAACTAACAAATACAATTTTCCTCTTATGGTATTATCTGGTGTGACAATCACAGCAACACTTGTGTGTTTGCTACTATGTTTCTACAAAATGAGGCTATTGAATCATATAAGTGGCTATTGTAAATGTTTTGTGAGAATATGCATGATAAAATTCCTTGTGTTATTTTTGCTAATCAGCATGCGTTGATGCATCAGCTATTTTATAAGAGTTCCCTATTGCGAAGCATAGATTATGTAGTTGATACTTAGCAAGGAATGCATCAAGCAACACTAGTCATGAATTTGCAGGTAGGTTTGCTACTTTAATGCAAAGACAATGTTCTGAGGAAGAATTTGACATGGCTTGGGTTAAACTGATCAAGCAGCATGATGTACTTTCAAATTCTTAGGCTATTAAAACTTTTGAGAAGAGGTACTCATGGGCTAAGGCATTTTTTCGTGGAATTATTGCTACTATGATGATGAATGGTTGATCAGAGTCTATGAACTCTTTAATAAATAGTAAACAATTCATCATAACTGAGTTTGTAAAATATTATCACAAAATGCTTTAAAAAATCTGCAATGATTTGTTTTAGAAACAAGAAGCATGTGAAAAGGTGATGCCTATAGGAAGGGATAGTCCCATAAAGAAGCTTGAGATGTAAGAATAAAACTTTCTTAAAGGTTCATGAGTAGATAGTAGCCAAGTAGGGACTTGTTCAAATCAAGATGGCTGAAACAAATAAAGCTAATCACAAGTTCAATTTTGAGAATTATAACGAGCGTGATAGCAAAGTATTCTCTATCAAAACTAATCAGGCTATCGATAGTTTTCTATGTGATTGCACGATGCTTGAATCAAAGGGAATTCCTTGTAGTCACATAATTTCAGCATTCAAATCTTTAAGGTTTTATAGGTTTCCACATGGGAGCATTAATCCTCAGTGGACGATTGAAGCTGGAAGGAAATCAAAAATTAAGTTTGAGGACTTTTTTCCACTGCCTAATGTTCAACACACTAGATTTGCTGAAATCAACAAAGAATGCTTGAACTTATATTTCTTAAGCTCATAAATGGACAATGGTTTTGTAAATTCTATTAATCACGTCAAACAAGCAGCGAAAGAAGCTGAGAAAGAATATATAAATCCACATGTACATGATTTAAGATCAAAGATAGAGGATATAAGTGATCCTAATTGAGTGAAGATTAGTATTGATTTGCGCAACCCTGTTCGAGCTAAGTCGAAAGGTGGTGTTCATTCAAAGGAACAAAGATGTGGCATATTCAGGTATATCCAAGCATAAATTTATTGCGTGATTATACATACACACACATAAGTGACTTGCTTATCATGTTTTAATTTAAAATTGTGTAATTGTGAAGTGTCCCTAGGCAAAAAGCTAGCACATGTCCAACAAATAAATCTCAACCAGATCACCATAAAAAGGTTGTCACCAATAACTCTGATAAGTCAGGCCTACATCCACCTACAATGCAACAAAGTGGTGATGACAATTTACACTCTCCCCAAGTTTGTTTCTTGATGCAGTATCCCATGTAGCAATTTCATAGCATGAATCCATTAATTAAAATTTCAACACAGGTGATGTTTATTTTTCAATAAATTACACACATCATCATTTACTTTTTGTGAAATTATATTAATATACTATAATTGATGCACAAATTGTAGCTTGGAGGAACTTCTCACACTACTCTAGTTAACCAGATTCACAGTAACCCATCAAATTATCTAGGAGAAATTGTACGTAACTAAATTTGTTTCTAACTTATACTTTATTACGTCACATTAGTAGTAATATCACTATTTAACTAAATTATTGTAGGCTGGAATCAATTGTTGTTCACCTATCATGTTTTTTTAATCATCCTTTTGTCCTTTAGTCCCAAATATGCCTCCTCACATGCCAAAATTATCCCAAAATCCTTCTTCACTCACACATCATAAGGTACAATGATATTAATTATTGGTCTTTTGGAAGAATCTGGGAATACCTTATGTTATTTTTTCTTTTATCTTGGTTGATGGCTAATGTGCTAATACTTGAAGAATTTTTTATTTGCATTGTAGTTTTTGAACTCTTTATTTTTGAGATGTATATGGCATTTGATCATATATTTAGCCAGACTTTGGGTTTATCTTCACATTTTCATGTCAACTAATCCTGCACTTGGCATGTTACTATGTTGGGATTCAAAGTAGATTTGTTGCACCACTACAAAAAAAAATAGTCTTTTATTATGACTTTTTTTGCTACGCCTAAAAATTTGTTCTATAACTACAAAAAGGACTCCATAGCAAAAGAAAGACTAAAACGACGTAGTATTAGTTTTTTGCAATGCCCAAATAGTGTAATAAAAATTATTTATTTGCTACACTATGAAATTCGTAGTAAAAATTGATTTTATGTAGCAAAAAATTTGGCTCAAAAATTTGGAGCCAAAATATGTTCTAGCCACTTTCCACCATCAAATTTTATTTTTGAAAAATTTAAGCACAAATATTTCTTCTTGTTTTTATTACACAATTTCTCTTTTTTCTCCATTACGCTCACAATTATATTATTCAAAATTAGCATTTAAGTTAACAAAAAAAATACAACAATTGTTATTTAATTTTCTCCTCTTTTCTTTTTCCCTTTTCTTTCTTCCTTCTTCTTTCTATTTTCTTTCCCTCTCTTTTCCCCTTTCTTTTCTTTATTTTTTCTCTGTTCTTTCTCTCATCTATATGCTTCCTCCCACTGTTCTACCCCTCTGTGTAGACTCTACACGCGCCACCACCACCTCACAGATAGGCCCATCAACAATACTACTCATACACACACACCCATCAACACAGCCAGATCCAAACATGCCGCACCTTCAACTGCACACACCAACACACACATAGCACAAATATAAAATAGTGAAAGGCAGTCTATTACCCATGTTTTCTTGGTAAGTATTAGTTATTTTGTCCTAATTTTATCACCCAAATGCCTAGGTTTTGAATGATTTTTATTTTTTACTTTTAAATTGCTAAAATATTGTTTCCGATAGTTCTGTTTGTTAATCCTTTCTAGAACTTTCCTTGTGGTGTAGTTGGAGGCCTGTATCCTGCATTTTGAAGTTCCATATGCTCTTCTTTTAGTTGGCTATGCTCTTTTAAGTTTGATTTTTACTATTTTTCACCCTTGTCTATCATTCTCATCTTTTAATTGTAGGCATAAGATGTATCTCAAGTCCTTTTCTATAAGTAGTTTACTATTGTATGAGTTATTTTCGCCACTACTGACTGCTTGGGATCCCTGTTGGTCACATTGGAAGACATAGTTTTGGTGGAAACTAGTCATGCCTTTTTTGTTGAATACTCCCCATAATAGGCTTAATGCTTACGTAAACATGATTGCGCAGTAGCAAAGATAATGGCTCCATATTGTGTCATAGGTTGCTTTTTCGATTGAAAGGCATTATTTTCCTTGTCAGATACAATTTCTGTGTCACTTTTTACAATATAGTTAATCTTCAAGTAAGAGTTTTAATCAGGTAAACCTTCATCCAGCTTTTATTCATCTTGAAGTTTGAATTCAATAAAGTAATAAATCTTGTTAAACTATTTCTTCCTATGTTGATTGCATCATGAACTACATGTGTTTTACTAAGTCAGCTCCTCTATTAACTAGACTTCCTTTTCTGATAAGGCTTGATAATGTACATAAATGTTTAGGCGGTGTAGGTATCCAAAATTTTGGCGTACTTATGTTTCAAGAAATGATGCGATTGCAGCCTTGTTGCCTGACGACAGTTAAATAAATTAATTGGTGCATTTTGAGGATAAATATGATGCATAACTTTTCTCACTCTATCTCATCAGTCCGCTGCACTGCATCCATTCTTCAACTGCTTGCTGACTGATTTTCTATTTTAGGTGTCGTGGGTCATTGAACTGAAGCTAGAGGAGTTTGTCTGCTAGTATCTTCTAATAGCCATTTTTTAGTTAAAAACTTCTGATACTTTAATTTTTAAGTTGATCTAATCTTTTTCCTGGTTTTCATAGGCTTCTATGAACTAGATAATTGTATCTGGAGGTGCCACTTGGTCATGGCTGTTTCTGGTAATCCTTATTTCTCCATTTCTATTTTCCATTTGCTAGTTTCATGCACTTTTAGTGTGAATTCTTCTAAAGTTAGGGATGAACCAAGGATGGAGTTCAATATCAGCCATTTTAGTGTTTCCTTTATAGTATTATAATGCCAATAGCGACAATGATGCTTGTTTCAACAGTAAATTATGCATGTAAAAATTGGAATTCAAATGTTGATAAAATTGTGTCTACAAGATGTTCTATGGTTTCTCGGTTTACAGCCATGATTAAATCGATTAGAAATTTATGTGACGGAAATTGTGAAGTTTGAAAACATAATTGGGTTTGGGGGATTTCTTTTTCCTCCTTGGATGCCTTGTGGAGTTTGAAATAAGGAAGCTGCTTGTGTCCCAGAGCACAATGCTTTGATGTATTTTATTCTTGTAGCTTGATGCTGAAACTAGGATCCTAGTTTTCAAGTTCATTATCAGTAGCATTATTTTGGCTTAGTTCTTTTGTGTTTTTCTAAAAAAATTTTCAATCCTCAAAAAAATTTCAGAATGAAGGCGCATTTTCTAAATTTTTTTCCAAAATACTCAAATTTTATCCTCAAAAAACCCTTCCCAATTCACCCAACAAACCCTACACCCTAAAACCCACACCTACTCTCTCATTTTCTCACTCTACTTATCACATCATTCATTCATTTATTAATCTCTTACTTCACTCATCCACATATGTATATATATACATATATGAATATAACAAAATTTTACTAGTTAAAAATTTGTAAAACTTATGTTTACAAATTTCGTTAGACTAATTATTGAAAAAAATGAATTAAATTTAATTAAATATTATTTATGTTATTACTAAATAATTCATTGATTGAATAACATATTAAATTAATTAAATACGATGCAATTTAAATCTAACAATAACAATAATCTATTAAAATCCTATAGATCTACTAGATCATCATTCTCTTTTTTAGATCCATTAGATTACACTGTCGAAAGTCCTATTATGTCTAGGGTTTCCACTTCCTAATTAAAAGAACCTATTTTTAACAATACAAAAGATAATAATCTTGACACCATATTTGATAGATTAAAAATTAATCCATCTAATATTGTTCATGGTGTTAATATACCTGATAATAATAGTGATGAGACAATAGCTGAATCTGATATGGTTTTTCTGTGAGAAATGCTCGCATTTAAGCTATTATTTTTAATGATTAAAACAAAATATGATTTTGTCCAGCATCTAGTGATAGGAATTTAATAAGACTTGAGTTCAATAAAGAAAGATGGAAAATGTTCCATGAATGGTTTTTTATTAATTTTTCTAAAAAACAACAAACTAATTTTCAAAATGAATTTTATAAATTTGTTACTGAAAAAGATCAACTGGTTCCTTTTGTTCCTTGATTTATAGTCCATTATATTGAACCTTTTATTTCAGTACTTGAAAGAACTTATATAAATGAAAGTGGTCAAAAACAAAAATCAGTCTTTCCTCCACAAGACACTTTCTATGTTGAAGGTAATACTAATCTATATTTCACTACTTTTCATAGACTTTTAATCAGTGAAAGTATGTCAGTCACTGGAAAAGAAATTAATAAGTTAATTAAACAACAAAATTATACTAATTTATATCTTTATGTTCTAGGAGAAAGTTTAGTCGCATTTGACCAAAGACTTTCTACTATATTAAATAATATTCATAAAATTAATAAATTACTTGGAGATTTGGATGAAAAAATTAATAAAACTAATTTTGTTATTCAACAACCAGATATAATTGCCATGCCTAGTATTCAAACCCCACTTGAAATTGATAATTTTAGACTTAGAGATATGTCTGAACTTGATAAATTAATAACTAAAAAATTTGTTGAGTTTAGAATTTCAACTCTTAGTAGTGATGTTGATAAAAATTACCAACATGCTATTAATGAAGAAGTTAATATGATTCAGAAATATGCTGATGGTCATGCGTACATACTATTATCCTCGCCTTTCTTGTCAAGATGTTTTACATGAGGAACAAGAATATGTTTTTAATAATTCTTAATCGGGTAAAAATATTTATGAATGGAATTTGGATGGTTTTACTGAACAACATATTTATAATTTAGTTCATCGTATGTTATTGTATTCAACTATTTGTAAAAATAATGGAAATAATGACAAAACTGTAGCAAAAATGACAATTGCTAGTTTCACTAGTCAACTTAAAGGATGGTGGAATAATTATCTTACTCTTGCTAATAAAGAAGAAATTCTTAGCTCTATAAAACAAGAACATGAGGGTTCTACTGTTACTATTGAGAATTCTGTTTATATTCTAATTGTTACTATAATAGAACATTTTACTAGTCGATGAACTAATAACTCTGAGCATATTAGAACTTTACTTAATGGTTTAAAATGTCAGAGTCTTACCATATGTAGGTGGTATAAAGATACTTTCTTGTCTAGAGTATTAAAACTTTCGGAATCTAATAGTTCCCACTGGAAGTCAAAATTTATTGATGGCTTGTCTTCTTTATTTGCTGAGAGAGTAAGGAAAACTCTTAGACATAATGATGTTAATATTGATTATGATAAATTTACCTATGGTAAGCTAATAGGAACTTGTATCCAAGAAGGATTAAACTTGTGTAATGAAATAGAATTGAGCCAACAAATTAAACGTAATAATATTACTGAGAAAAAAAAATTATATCAATTTTGTGATCAATTTGGTATGGATAATCCTAAATCTACTAGCAATACTAAAGGACAACATGATAAAGAAAATTTTTATGAAAAGAAAAAATATAGAAAGAAATCTCATAAAAAGGTTAGAGAGAAAGAAAGAGAGAAAATGAACGATAATAAAAGACCTAATAAAAAACTCTTTAAAAAATATGGTGCTTGTTGGAAATGTGGAAAGGTAGGACATTATGCTGATAAATGTAAATTGCGCTCTAAGATTAATAATCTTGATATTGGTGAAAAAATTAAAGATGTTCTTTTTGAACTTATGCTTAATTTTGATAGTGATTCTAATAGTAATTCTTCTTTTCCTGATAATGATTCTTTGAATGAAGGTTTTAATGATAGTTCAAATTCTGATTGTACTCCTTGTAAAAATGGAGAGTCTTGTATTAATAGTGAGTCTAATAATGAAGAAACCGATAGTGAAGAATTATATAAACTTATTTCACAATTTAAAGAATTTGATTTAAATGTTATTGATAATAACAGCACTCTTGAATTTCTTAAAATGATTAAGGATCCAATTCTTAGATAAAAAATAATCGATCAATTTAATGAAATTCCTAATGAAATTCCTTCTTCTTCTTCTAATAATAATAATAATGAACCTTATTCT
>JACGDI010005617.1:66579-111684 GCA_014898725.1 Jacaranda copaia
CTCAGGGAAAACAGGTTATACCTAGAATTAATAATTTGTTTGATAATTTTCCTGAGGTATCTACTAATTTAAAAAATGATGATTTGCTTTCTAAATTAAAAATGGTTACATCTCAAAAATGGTTAGTTAAAATAAATCTTTTGATAGATAATAAATTTTCAAAAGAATTAATTGCCTTAATAGATAGTGGTGCGGATCTTAATTGTATTCAGGAAGGTCTTATACTTATTAGGTATTTTGAAAAACTTCTCATATTTTAAGAACTGCTAATAGTGAGAAGCTTGATATTAGTTTTAAATTATCTAAAGTTTTTGTTTGCAAGAATAAAACTTGTATTCCTTTAAGCTTTCTTTTAGTCAAAAATATTTCTAACCAAATTATACTTGGTACTCCTTTTTTGAAAAAACTTTTTCCCCTTAAAAAATGTTGATCAAAATGGCTTTTATAAGAACTTTTGATGGAAAGGATTTACATTTTCAGTTTATAACTAAACCTTTTTTTAGGATATTAAATAGGATTGAGGATATAATAAAAGTCAAAAGTAATCATATTAATTCTTTAAAAAAAGAAATTATTAGTCTTAATATTGATGATCAACTTAATAATCCTAAACTAAACGAAAAAATTTCTTTTCTTGAAAATCAATTTTCTTTGTCTATATGTAATGAACACCCTAATGCTTTCTGGAATAGGAAAAAGTATATTGTTGATCTTCCTTATGAAGATAGCTTTGATGGGAATGTCCCAACAAAGGCTAGACCTTGCTAGATAAATTCTAAGTATTTGGTTTATTGCAAAAAGGAAATTGAGTCTTTATTACATAAAGTTTTAATTAGACCTACCAAGTTTTCTTGTTCTTGCATTGCTTTTTATGTTAATAAACATAATGAACAAGAACGTTGTGCTCCTAGATTAGTTATTAATTATAAACCTTTAAATAAAGTTTTAAAATGGATTAAATATTCTATTCCTAATAAAAAAGATTTACTTGATAAATTGTTTAATGCTAATATCATTTCTAAATTTTATTTAAAATCTGGTCACCAGCAAATACAAATTGATGAAAAGGATAGGTTCAAAATTGCTTTTAATGTCCCGTTTGGCCAGTATGAATGGAATGTTATGTCATTTGGTTCAAAAAATGCTCCTTTTGAATTTCAAAAAATTATAAATGATATTTTTAATCCTTATAGTAATTTTATTCTTGTTTTTTCTAATACTATAGAAAATCATTTTAAACATCTTAATATTTTTAGACAAGTTATTATTAATAATGGTCTTGTTATTTCTAAATCTAAAATGATATTATTTCAAACCAAAATTAAATTTTTAGGACATTTTATAGAAAATGGAAAAATAATTCCTATCTATAGAAGTAAAGAGTTCGCTTCTAAGTTTTCTGATAAAATTACTGATAAAGCTCAATTACAGTGATTTTTAGGGAGTCTTAATTACATTTCTCTTTATTATAAAAATCTTGCTAATGATACTGCTATTTTATATGATAGACTAAAAAATAATCCTAAACCGTGGAATGATTATCACACCCAGGCAATAGTTAAAATTAAGGATAAAGTTAAACAATTGCCATGTTTAATGCTATCAAATCCTAATTGGGGAAAAATTATAGAAACTGATGCCTCTGATATAGGTTATGGTGGTGTTCTAAAATAGATTAATCCTAATAATAAACAAGAAATTCTTGCTAGGTTTTGTTCTGGTAAATGGAATAATAGTCAGAAAAATTATGCTAGATTGCTAAAGAAATTTTTGCAATTGTAAAATGTGTTCTAAAATTCCAAGATGATTTGCATAATTAATCTTTTATAATAAAAAAAGATTGTCAAGCTGCACAATTCATGTTCAAAAAGGACTTTAAACATGATGTTTCTAAACAAATGTTTGCACAATGGCAAGCTTATTTGGCCCCGTTTGATTTTAAAATCATTTATAAAAAAGGGATAGATAATAGTCTTCCTGATTTTTTGACATGTGAATTTTGGCAGGATATATGATTCCTCATAATAGGGGAAGAGGGTCTAATCCCTTCTCTAATAGAGGAGGTCGAGGTTCTAATGCGGCTATTCCTAGACCATTAATACAACATGGCAAGCAAAAGCTAATAGCTTCACTTGTCTCTCAAGAATCATATGCTTCCCAAACCTCTAACCCTATTTATACCGATGACCTATTGTTCGCAGAATTCCTGCAGTTTCAAAAATTTAAAGAAAGCTCTAATAAATCTACTAGCTCTAGCCAATCAACCCCCTTGAAACCTGAAGAATTTAATAAATCTTTAGACCTTTCTTTCGTTGATGTTGCTTCTAATAAGGCTACCACTGTTGATGAGGATTCTCTTACAACTTTTGAGCAAAAAGATTAAAAGGAGCAAATAATGCTCCTTGAATATAGTAATCTCAAATGGAGAGATGATCCATAGGTAATAATCCAAAGATATTTGGATTCGGCATCATATGCAGCTGGGTTTTATATACCCCGCTCTTATTTTGAAAATATTTTAATTACTACTGGTTCTTGTGAGATCAATCATTTTTTCCCTAGCTCACGAGATAAATCTACTTTCAATTTTTCAAAAATAATTATTAAAAAACTCATTTCAATTGAGGAATGGGGAATTTCTTCTCTCAAAGAAAAGGATTTTTTCACTAAAGATAATGGAGTAGTTTTCAAATTTAATTATTGGAATTATATCCAGGCTTTTACAAACGTGTTTCTTTATAAAAATCCCAGGAGAAAGCATACTTGGTTTATTAAAGTATGTCCGAAGTGTATAAAAAATCTTTACCAAATTGATTTTTTAAATGGTTGAAGTCATATGGACCAAGTCAAAAAATTTTGCCTGACTATTTCAACAGATATTTGATCAATGGAGCAGATTTTCTCCTAAATTGCTTGAAGCGAAAAATTGCTAACCAAATGATAGAAAATAAGGCTACTATGTTCTTTTATATGGAGTTCTCTATCCCTTGGATCTGGAAGTGGATTCCTATAGTTGGTACTTCTGAGGATAATATCCCTGTTCTTTACCGACTCTTTTTCATTAAATTCTGGAATAAGATGCTCCAAACTGATAAGAACAGTGGTCAAATAGAGTGACAAAAGACTTTGAACAATATTATTTAGAGCTTCAGAATTATAAATTAAAGCTTAATGAGGAGAAAAGGCAAGAAGCTTCATCTATTTTGGGAAAAGCTTCGGAAAAGATTAAAATGAGGAAGGGTAATATATCAAAAGCTGATATTCTTAAAGAGGTGCTTAATATGGTCCAAGAAGAACTTAAAGATGAGATTGTTAATATTGAAGAAGTAGAGTCATCCAGTAATTCTGGTGATATGGTGTCAATGGCAACTTCATCCAAGAATGATAATAATCAATTTAGATGTCTTGCTGGAGAATCCCAAGATCCCAATGAGGATATTCCAGATTACTTTGAAATAGCCATAGATAAAATGCTAGAGTCTCTCAAAAGAGAAAAGTAGTCATTAATAATGACGTATGCAATGAGACCATGGTGTGAGTGGTGAAAGCCACCGTGGTCCTTTTGATTCTTCTTCTTGTAATAAGTTAAAAATAGTATTCTGAATCATATGCAGATACTGTTCATTTGCTTTTTGCTTTTTGCTGTTACGGATTTAAAAATTTTAAAATCCACATAGTACTTTACCTTTACTATTCAAAATTCAAAATTCCTTTTGATATCCATAATAATTCCTTTTGTTTTTTCTATTTATTTGCTTCTCATTTGCATAGAGAGGAGATGAATTATAATTTCCTTAGTAATTTTTGTATTCCATTTGCTTTGTAAACATTTTTTTGTATTATTTATTTTCAAAAATGTATAAAATCTTTTGAAGCTAATTAAAGTTTCATTCTTTGGTGCTGAGGCCCTTTAAGGTTAGTTCTTTTATTATTTCTTAAATATTATCCTAGCTTTAGCTTTATGGCAGGCTAAGGGATTCTGTGTTTAACAACAATGAGTTAGATACTTCCTCTGTATATATGGTCATCTTAGACTAGGCTTGTGTTGAAGGTTTTAGATCTGTGAATGAGTTATCCGATCAGGTTTTGAGGTTTTATGGGCACTTCATGTATGTTTGATTCTAGATTACCCCTAGTTTTGCCCTTGTTAGCCGGATTGGCATTTGTGGGTTTTTGGGTATTGAATTAGATTTATATGGTGGGTTGGCAAATTCAAGTAAATGATATCCTGATTTCCAACTATAGGTTGGGTTTCGTGAACTCTATTCCGATATATGATCTCGTTCATAAGATCCTGCCCCCTTTTGGTATCAAAGCCATGTTATTTAGGTTTTATTTTTTTCTAGTTGTTTAACACTATTCCTAAATATGAATTTTCTAAAGGGAAAAACTTCTTTTATTAAAAATTCTAGTTTGGAAGAAATTGATCTTCCAGGTAATATTGATTTGCTTAATAAATGGACCATTCCTAAAGTGGATCCAAGATTAGTTTATCAAATGAGTACTTTTGAAAAAATTAGTTTAAAATAAATTGTTAAAATCACTAAGGAATCTATTCCTCTTAGTTCTAATAATATTTCTTTACAATTATTGCATAGATCTGATATTGATAAGTATAGATTTGAATATCATTTTCTTCATATTAGTTTAACTCAAGTTTCTTTCAAATCCCTTACCTTTGATAATCTACCTGATAGTTTTGTTGCTATTTTGCGTGATGCTCAAAATCTTAATTGGAAGCATTCAATTATGGGTATAATATAATCTAGTCTGGCACATGACCTTGTTTATTTTGATGTTTATCCTAATTTACAGTTGTCCCTCACTGACATAAATATTTTACATGTCTTAACATTAAATGTTAAATTACACGGTTATAATTATATGCCTAATATCGAGACGATTTGTATTTGTTATCATCTTTATTATAAGCCACTTTATACATTGAATCCTATGTGTAAAATGATTAATAAAAATAATAATGAAATAATTTTAATTGAAACTAATTTTTGTAAATCTCATATAACTACTCGTAGACCAATTAAATGGGATGAGGTAAAGTTTCTTGATAATTGGTTAATTGAAAAAGCTGTACCTGTTCAACCTGTAATACTAACTAAGGTTAATCAAATAATACAAACTCCTGATGGTGATGTTACGATACAATTTAAATCTAACAATAATAATAATTTGTTAAAATCCTGTAGATCTACTAGATCATCATTCTCTTTTTTAGATCCATTGGATTATACTATTGAAAGTGCTATTATGTCTAGGGTTTCCAATTCCCAATTAAAAGAACCTACTTTTAACAATAGTAAAGATAATAATCTTGACACCAGATTTGATAGATTAAAAATTAATCTATCTAATATTGTTCATGGTGTCAATATACCTGATAATAATAGTGATGAAATAATAACTGAATCTGATATAGATTTTTCTGTGAGAAATGCTTGCATTTAACCTATTGTTTTTAATTATTAAAACAAAATATGATTTTGTCCAACATCTAGTATAGGGATTTAATAAGACTTGAGTTCAATAAAGAAAGATGGAAGTGTTCCATGAATAGATTTTTATTAATTTTTCTAAAAAACAACAAACTAATTTTCAAAATGAATTTTATAAATTTGTTACTGAAAAAGATCAACTGGTTCCTTTTGTTCCTTGGTTTATAGACCATTATAGTGAACCTTTTATTTCAGTACTTGAAAAAACTTATATAAATGAAAGTGGTCAAAGACAAAAATCAGTCTTTCCTCCACAAGACACTTTCTATGTTGAAGGTAATACTAATCTATATTTCACTACTTTTCATAGACTTTTAATCAGTCAAAGTATGTCAGTCACTGGAAAAGAAATTAATAAGTTAATTAAACAACAAAATTATACTAATTTATATCTTAATGTTCTAGGAGAAAGTTTAGTTGCATTTGACCAAAGACTTTTTACTATATTAAATAATATTCATAAAATTAATAAATTACTTGGAGATTTGGATGAAAAAATTAATAAAACTAATTTTGTTATTTGACAACCAGTTATCCGATTAGGTTTTGATGTTTTATGGGCACTCCATGTATGTTTGATTTTGGATTATCCCTGGTTTTGTCCTTGTTAGCCGAGTTGGCATTTGTGGGTTTTTGGGTTTATATGATGGGCTGGTAAATTTAGGTAAATGATATCCTGATTTCTGACTACGAGTTGGGTTTCGTGAACTCTATTCTAATCTATGATCTCCTTTATAAGATCCTGCCCTCTTTTGGTATTACGTTTATTTATTTAATAAATAATTTGATATGGGATAGCCTAGCAGATGGAGCCCAACAACCTGTCGATCTTAGAGATGGCTCCCAGGCCCACTTAACATGTACAGCCCAAAGCCCCAGTTGGGCTGGATTACTCGACCACAGCCGCCTGGTCGAGTAGATTGTTCTCAACCATACCCAACAAGAGGCTCCAAGCTACTTTATCTGTTCAACCACCTCTCTAGTCGATCGCCTTGTCTGTTCAATGATTGTTGACTAGAGTGCTCACTCCAGTACTAACTCATATTCTTGCTATATTTAATGCTCTAACAAGTGGCGTGACTTCGCATTAATAGTGCATGCCATCCAGTATAGTCTTTACCACTAATTCTGCCATCAACTTTGGTAAAGAGGCACATCTCTAGAGTACTATTCATCCTGAAAAATAGGAGATGATGTCACTTAGAATAGTATCGGGATTGGAAATTACCAATAACCCACAAGCAAAGATAAAAGTTCACTACATTTGATAGGGGCATCTTAAACATATCACTCACTATGAGAAGGCTATAAATACCTCATTGTCAGCTATCTATTAGGTAATGCCATCTACACTATGCACTCTTACTTTGCTGTTTGATTACCTCAATTCGACCAATACTAACTTGAGCATTGAAGTACTTTAGTCGGGGGTACCTCAGCTAGTTTAACATTTGTTAATAGTTGCAGATCTCAGACCTTGAAGGATACCACTATTGGATCATTCAACATCTCTAGTTGAATCAGCCCAAACACTACCCTATTTACTAAAAACGACTTCAACCTCATCATTTTAGCACCGTCTGTGGAAAATTGAGATTGCAACTAGAAAAAATGGTGAACACTAGAAGAGCCATATTTGAGAGGGAGGATAATAGGAGGTTAGTGTCTCCACCTTTTCTTCTGCCCCAGCAAAGTTCACATGCTCTAAGTCCCAATGCCCCCCTAGGAGCAAGTTGTTACGTTGACCATGCCACAGTTGATGCAGTTGATAAGTGAACAAATCTTTGCCCAAATCTCTGCTCAACTTTCTGCTACATTAAATAGGCACACCACCGTGCCAACCCTAGCTGGCAATGCCACTCCACAATCGCTTCCACCAGAGAAAAGGTCCCTCTAAGACAGTTGTGGTTGCCTGGAATCCATGTGGCCACCAGCTAGATAAGAAGCCAACACTAGATGCCCTAATGGAGAGATGTGACAATTGGAGCTAAGGGAGGAAATTGCGAACTCTGTAGACCATCATGTTCAACTAAATTGAGCCCAGCAGTATGATAGGGTTGAACGTTCTAGACACGACCAATGTGAAGAAATGGATGAATTCGTAGACCATGTGGCCTGGCCTATTTAAACCCCACAGCGTGATAGGACCGATTGCATGAGACCTCATTTTGAGCGGAACATTACTCAAGCTAATCAAGAGAAATGGGAAGAAGTCTCCCACCAAGTGCAATAATTAAATAGATGTCTTCATGAGATCTCGAGGAGAAACAGTAATAGATTGCCTAGCCCAGAGGGCCCCTAAAGGTCTCATTGAGAGATAGGCTCTTTTTTCATTTAGGAGATTATCGATGAGTGTATTGTTATCGATGCTAAGGTCTTGATCGGACTTTTGAGGTACGATGGCTCAATCGACCCCAATGAGCACTTGATATAGTTTGAGCATATGATGTAGCTGCATGTGCACAACGAGTACATCCACGCCATGATGCTGGGACCACATTCTAGCAAATAGTACCCAATTAACTCATTAAATTAGAGCCCTCAACAGTATACTCTTATGATCAGCTTCGCAATAAATTTTTACACCGATTCGCCATTTGAAGAAAGACAAAACTCCCCCACACTCACCTCCACACTATCAAGTAAAATGAGGGGGAATCCCTCCATGACTTCTTTATGAGCTTCAATATGGAGGTTCTGAAGATAGACAACCCCAGGATTGAGTTTCTAATTGATGTGTTGTTCTTAGGACTCAGACATAAGGAATGTGCCAATGTGTTGGTATGCGAGTGCCTAAGGTTGATAGAGGAACTGCTCAACTTGGTGGAGAGATATATAACCTAAGAAAAGATGAACAAGTTGAAGTTTCAAAACTCTGAGGTCGATAAAAAGAAAAATAAGGAGAGAGATGACCAAAAACACACAAAGAGAGGTTGATTTCCAATGAAGCGCTTCCACGACTATGCTCCACTGAATATCCTATAGAGAGTGGTCTTATTTGCCATCCAGCATGATGATCTCCTCAAGAAGCCAAGAAAGCTGATAGAGACTGAAGCAATGACAAAATCAAAGAAGTATTGCCACTTTCATAAACAAAGGGGCATAACACAGATGAATGTTTCAATCTCTAAGATAAATTTGAGAGACTTATCAGAAAGACCATCTTAAAAAATATGTAGCCGTTAACACTCAGGCCAAAGGGGGAAAAACTGACCAAACTCCCCATAGAGAAAGGTCGATTAGCTCGAGAAGGAAGGACAAAGAAAAAAAAACCTGCCTATAAAGATGCCCACCCATTCAAGGAGTTATTGACATGATTGTGGGAGGTCCTACTGGGGGGACTCAAAATTAGTGATGAGGTAGACTCAGAGGAGGCTGGAATCGACCAAAGCCTTACCCATTGAAATGACATTCCATATTTCGATGAGCACAAAGCTTATTTCTTTCATTAATTGTGACTTGGCCCTTCTTGAAAGGAAGAATATCGACCACAAAACTGATTATCCTATAGTTATCTTTATTGAGATTATCAACTTTAAAGTGAGAAAGGTTCTAGTCAATAATGACAGTTCAGCTAAAATCATCTTCCTCTCACCCTGAAGAGAATAAATTTAGGGCAGCTGAAGTTTTAACTTGTGTGCACCTTTTTGATTAGGTTTGAGGGGTCAAAAATCATTTCAAAAGGGTCCATCAATCTCTTGACGTCATTTGGGGATGTACCCTGAAGAAGGACTTTGATGCTGAACTTTCTGGTGGGTGATGCCCCATTTGTTTATAATGTTATAATTGGTCGACCAGCCCTTAGCCATTATCTCGATTTATCACATGAAGATCAAATTCGTGACCTTGGCTGGCATAGGTGAATTGCTATGTAACATCAAGAAAGTTTAGAGGTGTTAGTGAGTAGAAAACTCGACCACAATTGAAGACCTTGGGGGATGCTTTTATAGCATAACTTAAGGAGGTTCAAGCTCGCAAAAAGAGAAAATTGGAAGATACCCAAGTGGAGCCCGTCGGGAAATTTAAAATTATCAAGTTGGAATAGGAGAACCTCGATAAGACAACTCTGATTAGGACAAATATGGTCCCCCATCTGAAATGCCTTATGGTCGATTTCCTAAGGAAAAACATCGACATCTTTAGCTGAAAAGCATCTGACATCCAGGGAATTGACCTCAGTGTGATCATGTACCACCTCAATGTCGACCCCTTATACAAACTAATCAAGCAATAGACGAGGTCATTTAACACCGCAAGGACCCATATTATTGAAAAGAAAGTCAGGAAACTCTTAGATATAGGTTACATTGTAGAAATTCAATATTCATCTTGGCTTTGTAACGTTGTACTTGTCCCAAAGAATGAGGGATAATGGCGTATGCATAATGATTTCACATATTTGAATAAAGTTTGTCCTGAGGATCTTTACCCCCAACTTTGAATAGATTTATTAGTAGATTCCATTGCTAGTTGTGAGTTATTGAGTATGATGGATGCATTCCAAAGCTATCATTAAATATTCATAGCTCTCGACAATAGGGATAAAACTTCTTTTGTGGTTCCCAATGGAGTTTATTGCTTCTTGGTCATGCCTTTTTGACTAAAAAATGTTGAAGCAACTTGCCAAAGGCTGGTCAACTTTATGTTCAAAAATGAGATAGGCAAGTCGATAAAGGTGTACACTAATGACATGATTGTGAAAACAAAAGGGCCTAGGACCATTTGCTCAACCACAATCACACTTTTGCAATATTAAGTGCATTTGGTCTAAAGCTGAATCTAAACAAGTGTACGTTCGGGGTTTGAGGAGGTAAATTTTTAGGTTATATGGTCAATCAATGGGGCATTGAGGCTAATCCACAAAAGATTAAAGCCGTTCTAGATATCGCCTCTCCTCAAATAGTTAGAGATGTGCAATGGCTGGTCGGGCAGATTATTACCATTGGGAGGTTTATCTCATGAATGGTAGATAAAAACCCATTTATTTTCAAAATTTTCAAAAATGACAAGAAGTTGGGTTTTCAATGGAACGAGCAATGTGATCAGGAGCAACTTGAGTTGAAATAGTATTTATCCTCATCCTTTATGCTTGCAAATTCCAAACTCGAAGAGGTTCTTCTCATATATTTGGCTACTTTAGAAGTATCGATCAGCTCAGTCTTAGTCTCAACTAGAGATAGAAGCCATCAACTAGTTTACTAATGTAGTAAGTTACTCTAAGGACCAGAGCATAACTACTTGGAGATTGAGAAATTTACATTGGCGCTAATCACCACGACTTGGAAGCTGCGTCTATATTTTCAGTCTTATGCCATGATAGTGTTAACTAACTAGCCATTGAAGTAGGTGCTGTTGAAACCACATACCTTAGAAAGGTTAACCAAATAGGCTATTGAATTAGGAGAATTTGATATTACCTTCCAGTCAGGAGCAATCATCAAGGTACAAGTTTTGGCAGACTTCATTATTGAATGAGTTAATTTGTTAGAGAAAAATAACGAAGCTGCTCTTACTTGGACTTTACACATTGATAGATCTTTGACCACATCTAAAAGGAGAGCAAGAGTGGCTCTTCATTCCGCAATATTGTAGCAGTATGATTTTATAATCAAACTTGACTATGTAGTTACTAATAATAAGGCAGAATATGAGGCTCTCTTTACTAAAATAAGGATGGCACTCGACCAAAGAGTCAAGCACCTAGCTACGAACATGGATTCCCAGTTGGTAGCAGAACAGGTCAAGGAAAATTTTAAGGCTAAAGATTCCACAATAAGCCAGTACCTGGCGAAGGTTAGAAAATTACAACAATCATTTAAAAAGTTCACCCTTAGTTAGGTACCTCGATCTAAGAATGAGTGTGCGGATGCTTTATTCAAATTTGCTAGCTCAACCAAAGGCACAAGAGGTAGGACAATAACATTTCTAGTCACTGATGGGCCATCGATCAGCCCACTCGAGGAAAACTTGGTAGTGAGCATTAAGGAGACCATCCCTTCATTACAGGATTCGATAAAGCTTTACTTGGGTCACGGCATAGTTCCCAAAGATAAAAATGAGGCTCGATGCCTTTGAGGATAAGTTGCCAAGTTTGTGCTAGATAAACATAGCCAGTTATATAAGAGATAGATCTCTGGATTGTCTTTGAGGTGCTTGGATCTTGACCAGGCTTATGAAGTATTGAAGAATATCCATGCAAGCAAGTGTAGGAGCCATTATAGGGGAAGATTCGTCGCACATAAAATAATCAGGTATGGATTCTTTTGGTCGACATTATTGAAAGATTATGGATTTTGCTCGAAAATATACATCATGCTAAGTTCATTCGAACTTGCCGTATCAACCCGCTGTGCCCATGGTCAATGTCCAAATTTCTTGATGGTTCGATTAGTGGAAGATCAATATTTTGGGTTTGCTGTCAAAGTTAATAGGTCAACAAAAGTTTATAATCATAGTAGTCAAATATTTTACCAAATAGGTTGAGGCTGAGGCTGTCCTGAAGATAACAGACACAGCTATCAATAGTTTCATATGAAAAAATATCATTTGTCATTTTAAGCTACCTAAGCTCTTTATTTCAAACAATAGGACTCAGTTCCATAGCAAAAGTACCAGGACTTATTGCAAAACCTTGGGAATCACCTGGTACTTTACTTCAATGGATAATTCCCAAATCAATGGCTAGATAAGGTGACAAACAGAACAATTCTCGACCATTAGAAAGCCAGGATATAAGATATTAGCTCGAGCTGGGTAGACGACCTCTTAAAAGTGTTATGGGCATACAGGATGACTCTCTGTACAGCCATCAATCACAACCCTTATAGTTTAGTCTATAAGTCTGAGTCAGTCATTCCATCAAAACTCATTTAACATACAACTCAAGTCATTCACTTCTATCTACCCTGAAACACATCAGAAAGGAAGCTCAACCTTGAAAGCATCAAGAAGCGAAGGCAGAAAGCTTACAACACCATGCAACGCTATAGGTCAAAGATAGCAGAGAACTATAACAAAAGGATCAAGATACATCATTTTAAGATTAGAGACCTCATTTTCAAAAAGGTGGAAGTGTTTAAGAATGTTGGCAAACTTGACCCAGAATAGGAGAGACCCTATACTGTGGTGAGGATATCAAAGCATAATGCTTATCAACTTGTTAATATGGATGGCGGTGAGCTCTCTCACCTATGGAACACTATCAACCTAAAGAAATTCTACATATGAAAGCATATTATAATCACCCTCATACTATCTGATTTAAATAAAGTTCCAGCAATACTGCTACTATTTGTTTACATTGTCACAGTTGTATCTACCTCATACCATTCGAAGTTTCAAGTTGATCCCATAGTCGATGAACAAGCATCTCCACACTACCATTCAAAGTTTTAAATCAACCTCATAGTCGAAGAATAAACAGCTTCACACTGCCACTAAGTTTCAAGTCAACTCCATAGTCGATGAATAAGTAGCTTCACGCTGCCACTTAAAGGTTTGAAAACAACCCTATAGTCGACAAACAAGTTGCTTCACACTTCCATACTAAAGTTTCAAGTCGACCTCATAGTTGACATAAAAGTAGCATCACGCTGCCAAACTAAAGTTTTAAATCGACCACGTAGTTGACTCAAAACAACTACATGTTACCAACTTAAGGCTTTTTAGCCCAAACTATATAATTGAACCAGTAATGAATCAACAAGTCAATTGTGAAATACTGAAAATTGACTATAAATTTGTGAAAATAAATTATTTACTATGAAGACAAATCGTTAAATGTGCTTCGGCAAGACCATGCATCTCGTAGCACTAATCAAAATTAACGACAAAGTTGTTGGATTTTTCTGGATAACTATGTTGATAACTAACTTGGTTGTCAGCTATTCACCCATACAACCACAATAGTGAGTGGTATTTGACAAGAAAGCTATGAAATTAATCTCATTTGACAAGAGAGATATGAAAATGATCTTTTATTCATTAGAATGTTCATTATAATAACAGTCTATTACAAAAACAAAAAAATAAAAAACAGCAAAAAGCTACAAAGAGAGTTTGGAGATTAAGTCTTACTAGACCCAACCTGATCACCTTCTTACTAGTCTTGATTGAGCTCTGATATTGCAAATGTAAGCTGTTGAATGGCTTGAACTGGTTGTAAAGGCCTCGTAATGTTGCTCATAAAATTAGTTGAGCATAGCATGTACTGTGAGACGTCGACCTACTCCTCTCTCAGTTGGAAGGCAAGGTCCTTAGCAAAGGCAAATTCACTCGCCAACTCAATCAGCCTGGCCTCGACCTTAGCTTATTTTTGTTGAGCTTCAGTCAGGGTTTTGACAGGAACATTTGTTGCAATATCTCTCTCCCCATCCCTATCAACCATGCTATTTTCCAATTCTAGATAAGGATATAACTTCTCATCGAGGGTAGAGCTTAGTTTGTCCTTATCGTTTGCTTGGAAAGTGTAGCTGAGATACTCGAGTTTCTTTATCACCTTTTTAAATGTGTTGCGAGCATCATCGATTGATAAAACTACGTTCACATCTTGAAAGGCCGAGCTCACCATGAATTGTTCGAGCACCTTTTGTTGTATCATAGAGAGCTATTGAGAGAAGACTGCTTGAGCCTCCTTAAGTGCATTTAAGCGGTCAGGCGATCGACCAGAAGAATAGCTCACCTCTATGTCCAGGTAAGCCTTCTTTAGCACGGAATCTATCAGCTCCTTTCCTCGACCGCCTGCACCAGCTGCTGATCCTTTGCATTCAGTTGCTCCCGAAGGTCAGCCATTTTCTTTGTCAGCTGATCGACCTAAAGCTGAGAAGACTCGTGCTGAACCTTGAGGGGTTTTGTATCCCTTCTTTCTCATAGCTCCTCACAATCCGCCAAGGCCAATTTTGATTGGCAATAAAAGTGATATCCCAGTTGGCTCACCTAATACAAAGGTGTTAGTGAATAATACAACTTTTTGAAAAAAGAACTCAATGAAATAATAGTCAACCTCATACTTACCATATTACTATGGTAGGCCAAAGCCTTAAGCGCTACAACTTAACTCAAGCCCATGAGTCTCCACTGGTCTATGGAGTAAAGCCCGATCACCATCTACTTAAGGGTGTCGTTACCTATCATCCCCAATTGTATGATGGAGGTCGAGTTAGTTATCTCCATGGTGAGGTCAGGTCCAAAATGGAGCAATTCTAGTTGAGAAAGTTGGAACAGCTCCCCACCGCCATGCTTGTCAAACAAGTCAAAGCCTGTCACTGTCTTTGACTTGCTTTTATCGCTCATTGTCTTCTTAGGTGCCAAGCCTTCCTGCTCAGTCATTTATCTTTTGCCCCAACCTGTGGGGCTATTTCGAACACGCTCCTTTGGTTATGCGGATTGGGGCTAGGGTGCCTGTTTGATTTGGAGCACGACGGGAACGACGGTCGAGCGGGTTAAGGGAGTCAGCTTTGCTGTAGGGGCCTCTCATCAAGCAACTACTCAATGTCGCTCGATATTTCTCTATGCTCTTGCTATAGCCTCTGCTTAATTTCGGACCATTATTTTTTCTTGATTTACCAATAAAAGATAATAAAAACCATCAAAATTGAGTAGCAAGATAGAAATATGCAATTAATACAATTGACAAAATTTTTTACCTAGTCAATCATCTACGGGCAAGTCGAGCTCAGTTGGCAACAGGCCAGCCAACACTAGACACCTTTCTGAGATCAAAATTGAGGCCTCTATGTATCTAAAATCAATCAGGTCCTGAACAAAAATATTAGGCCAACTAGGTATTTGGTTCCTTAGCATTTCCACATGTCCCCTCTAGCACTCCTTTGGAATGTTAAACTCCCTAGGCCCTCAAACATAAAAAAAATATTTTTTCCACTCCTAGCCATACGAGGAGAAGGGGGCTACCATGAACTTTCAACGTGGATGCGCTGTCAGATAATAGAAGTCGGACTCTTCACTGCTACCCAACTTTTGAGACATTGGTAAATGGAACATATTTGAAAAATTGGTGAAAGTGGCTAGCTATTCAAACAGGTGCATCAACACAGCAAAATTGTAAATAATGGCAAAATAATTTGGTAGGAGTTGACTTATACAAACCTCGAGGCCCTTTAGAAGGTCGATTATGGCTGGCGCTAAGAAAAACCTAATATCGCACCTAAATCCCTCCTCAAATACTGTTATGCATCCCCTTGGAGGTCAATGCATCTTACCCCAAGGCTCAGGCACCAAAAGTTCATGCTCATTAGGAATGTGATACATCTCTCTAATTCAAACTAAGTCAGTCGGGGATATTTTGGAAACTATTTTATTATAGTGTTCTAGTGTAAATAATTGATCGCACGATGGAGGCACCTCACTTAGGCTAGCCTCACCCCCATAGGTAGCCCTCTCTATGCTCGAGTTGCTTGAGGTCGAGTTATCGTTCGATGAACTATGAAAACTATTCTCACACGTGCTCTCATATACACTTTCAATCCTAGTTTTCACTTTGAATTGTGTGCTCTAAGACCTAGTATCCTCACTATCTGATGCAATTGGCATCTTTGCAAAGAAAAATAAAGCAAAACACAAGCTTGCAAAAGAACTTACAGTGGATAGCTTGAAAACTTTGAAGTGTAGAAAGAAAAAGAAAGAACTTTGAAGGCAAGAACTTGACCAGACCAGATTTCAAAAAATGTGAAAAATGAATATTTTCACCTCGCCTATTTATAGGCATTTAGATGTGGGAACCCAAGCAACAATAATAATTACACTACTACCCCTTGCTGCTTCGTATTCTATGATGTAATGATGTTTAAATGTGAAAAATCACCAAAAATCCTAATTGAGTATTCAAAAACTCCGATTGAGAATTCAAAAATTCTGGTCGAAGACACATTACCATCATAACCATTATTTAGTTATCTATTTTCTATCTTTTCTCATTGATGAGCTCAATTCGAACCACCAGTGGGGGGACTTATAATATGGGATAGGCCAACAGGCCTACCTTTATAAGCTATCGACCTTAGAGAGGGCCCTTAGGCCCACTTAACATACACAGCCCAAAAACCCAGCTAGGCCAGATCACTCGACCACAACTGTCTGGTTGAGTGGATTATTCTCGACCATACCCAACAGGAGGCTCCAAGCTATTTTGTCCATTCAACCACCCCTTTGGTCGATCATTTTGTCTGTTCAATAATTGTCAACCAAAGTATTCACTTTGGTGCTCACTCATATTCTTGCCACATTTAATGTTCTAATAAGCAATGTACCTCTATATTAATGACACGTGCCACCCAGTACAGTCTCTACCACCAAATATGGTAGAAAGGCATACCTCCAGAGTACTATTATAAAATAGTACTATTAAACATATCACCCACTAGAAAAATATTATAAATACATCACTGTCAGCTATCCTTCAGGTAATGTCATCTACATTATATGCTCTTACTTTACTGTTCAATTACCTCAATTTAACCAATACTAACTTGAGCGTTGGAGTGCCTTAGTTGGGGGCATCTTGGCTAATTCATCATCATCCAACTATAAATATATATACATATAATATATAAAAAAATCACTTTCATCTTACAAATACAACAAAAGCAACTAATTTGGCATTTACAATCAAGGTTGTCTCTCCCCAAAATATAAAGACACAAACAACTCATTTTTAAATTATTTTCCATATTTTCTCAAAATAAAAAGAAATACTTGGCATATTCTCCAAATTTTCTCCCATAAACCTATTCCCTCAAAATGTTTTTTAGAAAATAGCCAAAATGCAAAAGAACAAGTCCTTTGTATCTGATGCTTGAAATAAAATCTATTCTGAGCAGATGTAGTTATGTAAATTTATCTAGTAGTTTGTAGCACTTTTACCACTAATAGCATTAGCACTATTTCTACTCAATCAAGTCTTTGATGTTTTTGTGCTGCTAATTGAAGGATGATCTGGCATGCTCTAGTAAATTAGTTTGTTTCTCTTCCATGATGTGTGAATGCTTATAAAGAATATTCAAATGAGAAGGGTAGAAGACAGTCGCTTTATTGCTTGTTTGTTTTCATTTCTCTTTTCTACTTATTTTTGGGGAAAGAGGTGTCGTAGTGGAGTATTTTTCCATTTTGTTTCTCTTGAGTATGCAATTCAAGGTTGACTAGCTAATTATATGGTGATTCTTGTATATATTTTTTACATTCCTTAGGAATTTTAGCTACTGAGAGAAATTGAAGTCAACAAGTCATAAACCTTTATATGGATGTTCCAGCAAGTTTTGTGCAGTTTGATTGCCAAACTTCAAATTAATTCAAATAGCAACTAGTAGTTGTGCAAACGATTGAAAAGGCCATTGAGTAATGAGAAAAAAACCAAAGCTTGTGGAAGCAATAGGTAAACAAAATATTATTGATACGTATATCTTTTCTTTTTTTGGACATACAAATCTACATCTTATGAATGCATATTCCACTTACTTTTAAGTAAGACCTTCCACCATATGTAGTTCTGCCACGTCTCAAAGCACCTCCTTTAGTTAATAATAATTGGTGAATTTTTTTGAATTGATATTTTATTTTTCATTCTCTCTTGGAATTTTAAATTTCTCCCCCTTTAAAATTTGAAATTTCATAAAATATCTATCTTATTATAAAAATTAAGAAAATGAGATAGATTAGTCATAAGAAGTAGGAGAATAAGATAACGCAAAGTGTGTCAAGTTGAACTTAATTTCAATATATTTCAGTTGGCCTCCAAGAAAAGGAACTTTAGATATTCTAGAAAGTAAAAGGATAGGGTTATAGAGTTAAGAGAGATTGAAATAGTTTGTACATTTCCTTCACTTTAGTCTTTAGGACAACAAGAAGAAACCATAAACTGAATATAGATTGAAGCAAACCAATATAGCAAATCAAAATGAGCTAATAAACCTGTTTTTCTCTAACAACACTTGTCTATCTATATTTCTTGAAAAGGAAACTAATAGAAAGAAGACTAGAACTCACATAGTTGTACCTGAAAGAAGACAATAATGTTCAAAGATTAGTACAAGTTGCCAGTGATACAACAATGCAGAAGCAACAAAGTAGGAAAAAAGGGGAAAAGTGCAAAAGTGCAAGAAAGCTGACTAAATTAGTATTTTGGCCTCAAACTTTAACTATAACTTACAAAACAAGTTTTTGCTTCCAAAATATGTCATATCCTAAATTTCTTCTGTTCCACAAAATGATAAAGAAAATTAAAGAACAAAGAAAATGTGCCTTGGTTTGATTACATTGTCTTAACAGAATAAACGAGACATAATATTTTATAAATCTATATTTTCTTTATTTTTCCAAGGATATTTTCATTAATTGGTTAAGTACAAACACTACGATCATGTTACTAGTTAGTATCTTATTATTATAACCATTGAATTTTAGTAGGTAGAAAGAGACTTTGGAAATGGATAAAAGTTGGATTGATTTACCTAATTGTCTATCTGATGCTTATGTTCATGGAGTTGATCAATTTTTAGAATTTACATACTTGAGTAAGCAAGATGGCTCTAGAATCTGTTGCCCATGTACAAACTATCCAAATTGCTTTAGCAAAATTCGTGGAGATATTATGTTGCATTGCCTTCGAGATGGATTTGATCCTACACATAAGAACTAGACTTGTCATGGTGAAACTTATGTACCATTTAACAAGGATGAAGATGTTGAATCTAGTCAATCAAATGTTGGGGATGATCTGCATAGTATGTTTCATGATGCAATGGGATTGCAACCTGAAAATGTTAATATAGAAAATGATCAACAATCTTTCCATGATCATTTAGATGATGCTAATGAAAAAACTTAAAGGTTCATTAAATTGTTGGAAGATGTTGAAACTAAGGTATTTCCAAGAAGCAAAAGGCAAACAAAACTATCTTTTATTGCTCGATTGTTACATCCAAAGATGCTTTGTTGTTTGTCTAATAAGTCAATTAATTTGCTACTAGAATTGCTGAGAGACTCATTCCCTAATGATGTTAATTTACTAGCCAACTATTATGAAGCAAATAAGATAACCACAGAATTGGGCTTTACATGTCAGATTAGTGATGCATGTCCTAATAGTTGCACATTATTTGGTAGTGAAGATGGAAAACTTGATAAATGTGAGATTTATGGTGAGGCCAGGTATAAAAATAAGGCTAAGAAAATAGCAATGAAGTGGATGAGATACTTCCCTTTAAAGCTAAGATTGCAAAAATTATTTATGTCAGCAAAGACAGCTTCTCTTATGTAATAGCATGGGGAGGAGCACACATATGATAAAGTGCTTAAGCATCCCGCTGATTGCCAAACATGGAAAAGATTTGATGAGAGAGATCCAAATTTTGCTTCAGATATATGCAATGCTAGACTTGGCTTGGCAACAGATGGATTCAACCCATATGGAACAATGAGTGTCAGTTATAGCATTTGGCTTGTTGTGCTTATGACATATAATTTGTCCTTTTGGTTTTGCATAAGCAACCTTCATTGATCTTATCAATTATCATTGATGGCCAAAGGATCAAAAAATAAAATTGATGTGTATCTACAGCCATTGATTGAAGAAATAAAAGAACTATGGTATACCAAGGTATAGACTTATGATGCCTCAAGAGATTAGTTATTCCAATTACACTCTGCATTGTTGTGGACAATTAGTGATTTTCCAAGCTATAGTCATATATCAGGTTGGAGAACATGAGGTGAGTTTGCTTGTCCTAATTTTAGTTTGGAAACATGATCTAAGTATTTGAATAAAAGCCATAAGTATTGCTATTGTGGTCATTGTTGTTTATTACCAACCAGACATAAACTGCAAAGGGATAAATTATCATTTGATGGGATAATGTAACTCAAGAAGAAGCCAACTCCACTATCAGAGATGGAGCTATTATAACTATTAGAGGGTGTGTATCTACAACCATTGATTGAAGAATTAAAAGAACATTGGTATACTGAGGTGCAGACTTATGATGCCTCGAGAGATTAGTTGTTCTAATTACACACTGTATTGTTGTGGACAATTAGCAATTTTCCAGGCTATAGTTATATATTAGGTTGGAATGCACGAGATGAATTTGCTTATCCTAATTTTGGTTTGGAAACATAGTTTAAGTATTTGAATAAAAGCTATAAATATTGCTATTGTGATCATCGTTACTTCTTACCAATTGAACATAGACTATAAAGGGATAAAGTATAATTCGATGGGACAATGGAATTCAAGAAAAAGCCAACTCCACTATCAAAGATAGAGCTATTGCAACTATTAGAAGATGTGCTTATAGAATATAAAATACATGATTTGAGGAAAAGGATAATAGAACATAATGTAAACTCCTTGGCCAAGCAAAGAAAGGCTAGTGAAGTAACTCAATCTCCTAGGAAGAAAAAAAGCATCTTTTTTGAGTTTCCATATTGGGTAGGGAATCTTGTGTACTACAACCTTGATGTCATGTAAGTTGAAAAAATTGTGTGCGACAACTTGCTGTTTACGTTATTAGGTGTTAGGGGTAAAACCAAGGATAAATTGAACACTAGACATAATCTTGAAGAATGGGGAATTAGGAAACTTTTACACCTAATTCCCCAACCTTCTGGATGTTTTTATTGCCTCATCATATCATTTACAATGAGCAAAAGTGAAAGAATTACATTTCTTGGTATGTTGAAGAGTTTGAGGCCTTCTGATGGATGCATATCTAATATAGCTCAACATGTACAGTTGGAAAAGCTAACCATATGGGATCTAAAAAGTCATGACAACCATGTTCTCATGCCAAAAATACCTCCAATAGTAGCATGTTGAGCATTACCTAGGGATGTCATTAATGTCTTGATAGAATTAAGCAGCTTCTTTAGGCTAATATGCTCTAAGGCAAACTTTAAGGTTAATTTGAAAAATGTTCAAGAACGCATTGCCCTTACACTTTGTCACCTTGAAAATTTTTTTCTGCCATCTTTCTTTGACATAATGGAGCATTTGCCCATACATTTAGCTAAGGAGGCATTAATAAGTGGTCATGTTCAATTTCACTGGATATATCCTATTGAGAGGTAAATTTTGGTGCATTTATTGAAATAATGAAAGTTTATTATTAAATTTGAATTAAACTAAATATTGATTCTGAATTATTTAGGTGCCTATGTACCTTGAAAAAGTATGTACGCAATCAAGCATATCCATAAGGCTTAATTGCACAATGTTACTTGATAGAAGTATGCATGAATTTTTGTGCTAGATATCTCAATGATGTTGAGACCAAAGAGAATTGGCTCCCACATAACTATGATAGTAAGGTTCACATGGGTCGAGGACTACATAAAGGACAAAGATGTATGCTTGAGAAAGATAGATTGATTCAAATGCATCGCCATATGTTGGTAAATATTGAAATTGTGGTACCATATTGCTAGTAAGTTATTCACTTATCAATAGGTTTGATTTTTAATATCTAGGTAAAAATCATAATATATTCAAAATTTTATAGAATACATGAAGTTGCCATTAGAAAAGATAATCCATGAGCCACTCCTAAGGAAATCCAACAAATCCATAGCTAAACTTTTCACAAATGGTTTAAGACTTATGTAAGCATGATCAAATTATAAATATCCATCGATGATAATTCTTTTATATGTGAATAATTAACATATGGGATTTCATTGTAGGTCCAAAACATAGGAGAAACAGCTAAATTGAATCAAAAGTTGGAAATGAAATTATGGTGTTATCTAATGGCCATATTCCACATGGCCAAACGTACTGTGCATGCATTATTGGAAAATATCGATATCGTGTGAAAAGTAGGGATGTGACTAAGAAAACTCAATATAGTGCAATTCTTGTCAATGTAGATACGTTGAGCTTTGCTAGTGCAAAAGACAAGAATCCTCGCTTAGGAAGTGTTTCTTATTATGGCATTTTAATAGAAATTACCAAGATTGAGTACACAAAAGATATTCAATTTTTTATAAATGTGACTAGGTCGACAATGAAAAGGGAGTGAAATAAGATGAGTTCAAGTATACACTTGTGAACTTTAATCACTTCACTTGATGTATGATAAGGATTTACCTACTAATGAGCCATTTATCTTAGCAAACCAAGCACAACAAGTTTGGTATATTGTTAATCCATTGTAGCTAGAATGGAATGTGGTGGTGACAATGTCAAGAAGAGATAATTATGAAATTTATTTAATAATTGAAGTTGAACCACTTACTAGGATGTACTTAAATGAAAGCTTTCCAATTCAAAATGAGGACATGTATTGGGTGAGGGAATAAGTTGAAGGATTTATTGTTCATGAATCAAATACAACCCAAGGGCATGTTCAAGTGGATGCTAATATTAAAATAGAAGATGTGGCTGACAATTAAGTCTATGTTTTTTAAGATATGCCTTTTTTCATAAATGAAACTCTCTATTTTTGTCTTCTAGCGGACCAATTTAAACCTTTTGGAGGTCTTTTGCTATACTTCTCTTTATTTGAATAGTCTAGGATCTTTTCCTGCATTTTAATGTGATATGTGTTTGGGCTATGATATTTTTAATTTTATTTTTCTTTTTGGAAATTGAAAGAGAAGTCAGTACTTCCTCATTTTATTTTGTTTAAACATCCTTGATTTGTAATTCCCCTTGTGGTTTCTAATATATTGTGAATCTATTTCATGTATAGGCATGGGAAAAGGAAAGAAAGTTCAAGTTGGTACGATAATGGCTGAAGTTATTGAACGAAAAAAGAAATTGGCAAATAGCTTAACAGAAGAACTTGTCTCAAATAAAGGAACCTCTTCACAATCGAACATTGAAAAGGGCAAGAAAAGATGATCTAGTGCTACATTAGCTGAGATATGTCAAATGAAAAAAGAAAAAAAAAAAAGAAGAAGATAGCTTCAAAGAAAATGTTCAATTAGAATTAGTTGATGATCAATCAATTTGTAGTGAGATGCAGCAAGAATTTGCCTAAGGGCAGGCTACCTAAGTGAAAACTCAAGGTGATTCAAGCATTAGTATATTAAAAGATATTTATTAAAGTTTAATTCATCAGAATATGCATTTCATTGTCTTTCAAGCATGACGACAACATATGAAATTTAGGATTAATGCATAATTCAACATGAAAGCACTTAAAGTTGATGCTATTTCCTGAAGCTTTTCACATTTATCTTGTCACTATTTATGGAAATCACAGGTGCAATGGATTCAACATTCAATAACTCTATAAAGATCAAAAAGGGAAGAGGATCTACAAAATTTCCAAAAGAGTAAGGTATGGGAAAGAAACTTGAAGTTACTTTGGATAAGTATAGTAGAGTGATTGGACCTAATGTCAACAAGTACAGCACTGCATAGGATGTATGGCTAAGATAAGGGGGTTAAATTACCCTTCAACTTTGTGGAATTTTGTTGGATTCCCTAGTATTTAAGAGATATGGTATAGGATAAAGTAAAGATAAGAACAAACTTTGTTTAAAAGTACACTTTATAATAGATTTATATATATATGGTAGTTATTAGCTTTTTATTTGTTCACTAATGCTTGACTTGGAATCTTGCTTTAGTACAATATTATGCTCCCTCTTGAAGCAAAGAACATTGTGATATGTGCTCTTGTTGACGCATGGAGGAAATGGTGATGTAGAGTTAAAGTTATGTACTTTCTACCATACAAAGATGATGAGGAGCAGCTAAGAAAACCACTACCTGATGATCGCATAGAATATGATCAATGGTTACAATTAGTAAAGTACTAGAAAGATGAAGAAGTTCATGTTATAGTATCTTAAGTTTTGCACAACTACTGTATTCATTTTAGGTAGATGTTTAATTTATATGTATATTTGATTGATGATAGGAGATTGCATGAAAAAATGCTACAAACATTGGGAAGGAACAATGCTTCCATAGGACTGGTAGGACTTCTTTTGCTATTGTTGACCAAGAGGAAAGCTTTGTTATTTGACAACTCTTTTATTGATTTGGTAGTTTGAATTAGAATTTGGAAGTTTTTGGTTCCTAATTACTTTATTTAATCATGCATATTAGTTGATAATGAAAAGCTTAGATCCTACTGAGCTTGATGCAAGGATGGAGTCTCTATCTCAGGGAAATAGGATCCACAATGACTATAATACATTGAATCTACATGTAAGTATAAGCTTCCCTATATATTTCTTTGTATTCAACTTTCAATTTTCAATGTATAAAATTGCTTTTTTTTTCCTTTTTTTGTTAATGGATATAAAATTATGTTAGATTAACAAAACTTCCAAATTGTTCCTATTTCTATTTTCTGTCTTGTAGAGATTTCCACATTCTATTTTTGTTTTTTGTTTATGGCAATTGTTCTATTTTTGTTAATCAGAACATTCTTTCTAAAGGCACAAAGCATAATATGTTGAGTCCTAAGTTCTTTTAACTTTCAAGTTCAAATATTAGCTTCTTTATCAAATTGTGTGAGTACTAATTAATTAACTTGGATAACTTTCATTGTCTAGCTTGTTGTGTTAGTATGCATATATATATATATATATATATTATTTAACTCAATAACAAAATAAAAAACCAGGAAGACATTAATGTAGAAGCTGATAATAGCTTTTATAAGTTCTTCCACACTTTATTTTTGTTTTTCTGGGTGCACTTTACTCAAGAATTGTCAAAAAAGTCGAAGGTTGAGAGAACAAGAGAATTTAAGATGGAAATTTTTAAAGTTGCTATGGGAAATAACAATCATGGTAGAGTGACATGTCTAGGAAGAGTTACACTAACCTATAAACATGCCATCGATGCATTGCATGATCTATGAAAGAAAGAATGTGAAGAACTAAAAAAGCTTAAAGATGAAATGGCTGTGGAAAAGCAACAAATGCAAACTTTAAAAGATGAAGTTGTACACTGAAAAAGAGGAGTTGCTTAGGATGAAAGAAAATATGAGCCATGTAACCAAAAAGTTTGAAATGTGATATGTCAATATCCAGCATTAACATCCTTGTTAAATAATGTTCAAGTAAGTAAGTGACTTGTTGATGTAAAATTTATTAAGATTCTACTTGATTAATATAATGAATCTTGTAGGTTCCAGATGCATCAAGCTCTCATGATCAGACCTTGAAATGGTTGGATAATTCTCTTAGAATTGAAGATCAAGAAGTAATTATGATTAAATGACTAGAAAGTTTACAAATAGATTTTTTTCCCCCAAATGTTGTAAAATAAATGTATTTTGCTAACTATAATTTGCTAAATCTAGGTTGTTAGTGGGAACTTTAAGAAGCTAAAAGCTACACAAGAGTATTATGATCATATAAAGGCATGTATCTTTTTATTGTGACTTTGATAAATAATTTTAAGTAAACTCATGATCGTAATTTGAGAAAAAAAATAGGTTGTCAATGAAAAATTTAAGAAGCACAAATGTTTGCAATTTTTTAAAGCTGACAACTTGCCTAAACAAAATGTAGATAGATCACAAGATGTTCGCTCTCTTAAAGAGAAGCAAGAACAACATTAAAAGCAATTATTCTTTTACTCTTTCATGAAGGTGATATATTTGCAATCACATATAGCATTGCTAAGCATAAAATTAATCATCACAAGTTGTGAATTGAAAGATTAAGAAGCAAGTTTTTGAATGCATAAAAGTTGCCTAAACTAAGTCTAAATAGTTTGAGCGATGCTTTTTCTTCTAAAAAGCCTCAAGTAGTTGTTATTACTCTTTTATCAAATGCTATATTACTATTGACATATTGTATGTTGTTGTCGTGGCTTCATTTCATGGTTGTAGGTTGAAGGTAGCCCAAGGAAACAAAATATCGCACATTACTTGAGTAGTAATAATCCAGTCAAGGTATATATAATTGGTTATATATATTAGATATGATTAATCTTGGTGAATTTTCTATCTTTGTAGAGTCTAAATTATTAATTTTAGATTGCGATCATTTATATATCTTAGTGTTACTAACCCCATCGCTTCTATTGAGGTTACATATAAGACTTTTTTAGTGCTAAAATTGTGAAATAAGACTTTCTTAGAACTGACATTGTGAAATATGTTGATCCACTAGTTGTGGCATTAACATACAACTTGCTACTCTTAATAATTACTTTACTTAGAATGATACAATGGTGTGTATGGCGCAATATGAGACCATACAATTTGATACTTATGAAGTATGATTTTGTTTTGTATCTATTTTATATTGAACTATCTATTGGAACTTGTAAATGATGAGAAAATGCATTTGGAACTTGTACATTGAAATGGCTACCTGTTGACTTATTTATTCTTGTTCATTTTTTATCTACATGTTTCTTTCTTTTTTTTTGGTATATTTGTGGTGTCAACTTCAACTTCACTGGAACAAGGTCTTATAAAATGCTTCGTTCCTGATTTTCATTAATCAATTAATTGTATCTTTTAACTATATATTGTGAAAAACATTTGCTTTTGGGTTTGTCCTTTGTTTATTTTCTAAACAACATTTATACTTTTTATTTTAATTGGCATGCATATTTTCTTATAATACTGATTCTAATACAAGGACATTCATTTAGGTTGGGACTCATGTGCACATGTTCTGTCATGAATACCAAAAAACATTGTGGCACATGCCGTTGTTGTTGATATGATATTTGTAGAACAAGAAGAATATCCTACATATGTAAAGATTTACGTAGAGAAGGCTTTGATACCAACTATTGAATTACTTGTCCCTCATGATGGTTTAAAGACCGTTGGACAATTTGTTCACAAATGCATTGCTAGGGAATTGGCTAATGTACTAATGATATTTTGCTACTCTTTTTCGATCCCATGATTTAATATATGTCTAGGAGAAATATTGATTTCATCCATTCATTATTTACTTAGTTTTATTGCATGTCAGGGAGATGCAAAGATGAAAATTTTGAAGATATGACCATATTTTGACAAATAGTTGGAGAGTTAGTTTTTTTTGTTAATGATGATATACTTCCCTTTGAATTTTTTGTCCATGAAGATGTATTGCATCGCTTCATCTTTAAATCAAAGCCTAATTTGCTCCATGCATTAACTGTTGTGTGCATATCGTGGACTAAAAGGTACAACTTTCAAACAAAGATATATCCATAAGTGGAATTTAACTTGGTCCATTAACACTGCATCTGTTCCTCTATGTTGAACTTAAGCACTTTGCTTACCAGGCCAATTTTAGGAGCATCAGTGAATCCAGCAGGGAATTTAGGTTTAGCATTTATGTCAGCCCATTACATGGGGATATGGACATACATGGTGGTTCTGGATATGCTCAGGATCATCTTGTGCTACTATATCTTCTGCTCTAATTACCTTTGTTAGCTATACAAAATATGATGGCGGATATAAGCACGCTTTTTTTCCTGCTGTTGACTAATGGATTTTGCTGCTGATTCTCACCAAGCAGGATGCCTCAAACCTTTGCAAGTTGCTGGTGGTTTTGATGCCTAAAACAACAAACTCCCATTTTATTACCATCCGATATGCGCAGGTTTCTTTTCCACATCTGCACAGATGGCTGGACGTGAATGGAAAATTATTGGAACAGCCATAAAACATAGTTGTGTGCATAATTGTTTCATTTTGCACGGGGACCTTTGCGGGGGAGGGGGGGCGTTGGATTTATATTAGTAAATTAATTTAGATATATTTATTATTTAATATTATAGAATATGTAATTTAAAATTATAAAATTATATTATTTAAAAGATGGGTTTAATTTTTATTTTTATTTTTTAATTATTTACTTATTTTATTTTTAATTAATTAAATAAATTTAATTAAATTACTTTATATATGTTTATAATTTTAAATTTTTATTTTTTAATTCAATTTGGAATAAAAAATTATTCAATATTTAAAATTTTTTATTAGTAATAAATATATTTAAACTTATTATGAGAGCAATCTAAACAATGTTTAAATTACACCTTAATGGTATGAAAAATATTACAAATAGGTCTAAGAACATTTCTATCTCAAAATAATTGAAATAATTATCGGAGGACATCCTTTGATTTTCACATAAATTTTCGAATGATGTTAGCAAATTGATCAATGGAGGCTAACAATTCTTAAAAAACGTTCTATGGAGCAATTTATTAGGGGCTCATTGTAATTTGTTTGGGTTTATTTGTAGGTGAGTCAATGAGGGGTTCTATGTAATTAATTCAAATAAAAGTATTAAAAATGTTAGTGGGTATTTTTACAAATATATAATAGTTTCCGACAAAATTTTAACAAAAAGTCGGACAGAGGACCAAAAATATTTATAGAGTTATCAAAAATGAACATAAAGTAATCAAGTGCCAATTTTTAGGACCAACAGTGCGAGTGTACTTATATTATGGAACTAAAAAGGCAATTTTCGTGCTTGAATGGATATAAACTAATTGCATATATTAGATATTTATTAGACATAATCTTAAGATAGTTCACCATTTAATTTGCTAAAGCAAGCTTGAAATAAATGTAAACTAATTATGTTTTATCTATTGATTAGATATAAGCTAAAGTTAATTAGTCGTTTAATATGTGAAAATAAGGTTGATTAGAATATGAACTTCTGACCTTTTTTTTTTATAATTTGTTTCAACAGGCACAAAAAAATATTAGAATTAAAGATGTTCATTTAAATAAAAATATAATACAACCTTCTTCAAAGATTGTAGGACTATAAATTTAATAGTAATAGAACGGTAAATGTTAATATAGTTATGAGAATTAAAAGATAAATATATGATATTTTTAATAAATTATTTAAAAACACATAAAAACGGATTGGTGATTTATTAGTGGTATAGATGTAATATTTTTATAGTTTTTTTATGGTTTATTAATTTTTTTTATACAATTTGAACAAATTTGTTTATTTTATTGTGACATTTCATAGTTTTTGTTATCCAAATATTTTAAAATTTTGTTTTTTGAATAAAAATGTAATATTCTATACTTTTCAAAAATATTACTTTATAAAATATAATTATTAATAAATATTCTAAATAAATTACTGACCGAATAGCATTGCTAACTGTAGTTCTGCACTAGTACTTAGATTTCGGTGAATTGACAAGTACACTTAAACATTTAAATAGACCGGTCAATGGGCAAGATAAAATCCATGATAATATTACAATATTCATATCTACACCCAATAAATAAATATGACACCCAATTCCTATTCAGACCTATTAAGAAAAATGAAATGGATAAAAATAGGTCTATACCAATATAAAACCCAAATACCTAGTGCCCAAAAAATTAACTCATTCTTTTGATGATTAATACTATCTAAAACAATAGCAAAAAGCATCAACACGTTCAATTTAACTACAATTAGTTGAATTTATTTGATCAGTTCTACAATTTGATATTTGTTTAATATACAAAAAATGAAATATATAAATTAACTAAATTAAATTAAATAACTAAAATTAAATATATATATATATATATACTTGTTTAATTTAAAAAATTGAGTTAGCTTTTTTAAAATATACTAAAAAAATTAGCCAATATTAATAAGTTATTCTAGCATTCAAATATTAGGTAGTTCTAGTATTTTGACCAACAATAAGAAAATGCCCTCATAATTATCATTTATCCTCATAAATATTAAATATTAACTAGTTATATATGTTTTATTTTTTTCTCTAATTATAACTTTTTATTTCCTTTATTTTCTATCATGTTATTTTTTTAATTTTTTTATTTACTTATCCTAATAGCTTAAATTACTACAGTGAGGATATTAAAAATTATATCAATATATATAGAGGTAAATAAATTTACATAATTAAAAAACAAACAAATTACAGGAATAACTTGATGATGATGATGATGATTGTTGTTATTGTTGTTTTTGTACTGTTCTCAATAGTAATAAGAAATAGAATCATACAAAAATCTATATAATGCCACTTTCCAAAATAAGGACAATATAGATAATTACCTTTTCTCCTCTCTTTAAATAAATATTCTTTTAACATCATATCATACTCTATTAAAAATTTTGTGCACGTAAATCATACCTACTATTAGGTACAGTTTTATTGTTTTTAATACTTTTGTTATGAAGTATATAATTATTTCTTGATTATGAATGGTCGGAAAGATTGTACTTTATGGATATGAAATGTTAATGCTATGATTAAAATTTATTTAATCATTTCCCATTAAAAAAATTATATATTACTGCTTTTTAGAGGTGATAATAGGCTAGGCTACTCGTCAAGGGTCAATGGCCTAACTTATTTATGGTATATCTAAGCCTAGCTTATTTAATAAAAAGGTTAGGTTAAGGCTTAATAATTAGCCTTTTTAACTAAATAGGCTAGGTTTGGGCTATTTTAAAAGTTGGGAAAGCCTAACAAACTGGTCCATTTATCCTTCTTCATATACAAAAATAATATTAATAATATAATGTTAAATAATTAAGTCAAAATTTTTAATAACAAAATATGTTAGGTAACAATAATTTTTATTTTATAATAATAATTATAATATAAGTTTAATACTTATAATAAATTAATTGTATCTAAGTTATCATTCCTATCACATGCGTACATACATTGACTAATATGGTAACAACATAAATATTACTTCAAATCATTTATCAATTTGTTGTAAGTTGTTGTTGTTATGATATAAATTTATCATTATTTGACAATAGTAATAAAATATAATTATCTTATTACCTATTTTTAATAGAAGACTTCTATAAAAAAATTTATGTTTTTTAATATTATTTTTTATTGAAATAATATTATTTTAGATTTAAATTTGAGCTTTCGTAATTATGATTTGTAATTTCAATTATTCTATAATTACAACTTACAAACTTGAACATATTAAAAATTTAGATTTATTTAATTGAAATTTTAGGAAAAAATAGGCTTTTAGACCAAGCCAAAGCTTTAAAAATTATTAAAAAGGCTAAGTTTAAGCCTAAAAAAAATCTATCATAGATAATAGGCTAGGTTAAGGTTTGTCATTTATATAATAGGCCCAACCTATTTAAGCCAAAACCTAGCCTAGCCTTGCTTGACCTATTTCCACCACTACTGCTTATTAACTTTAGCTTAATTTTAGGAAAATAAAAAACAATTGAAAATATCTCCCTTCCAAACGAAATTCAAATTAATATTCCCTCTACCTTAATTTGAGTTTTCACATATTTAAATGATATCATGAAAAGGAAAACAAAATATTCCAAAATATTTCACTTATTATTTTATTGCCTACCCCTGATTGTAAGGTAATTGATGATAGCTTACTTTAATGTAATTTGGGGTTGTAGATGGATATCCAAAAATTTATTTATTGTTCGCAATTGTATTCGTTTATATAAAATTTATCTATATTCATTTAAAATAGATATTACCTGTATTCGATTAGTAAATATACGATTATAAATGGATACGGATATAGCAAATGCATGTTCGATCCGTTTAATATATATTCTAAATATATATTTATTAAATAATATATTATTTATATTTTTTAATAAAAATCGCATAATCCATATATGTATATATAAATTATTATTGAAGAATTAGGAAGAAAAAAGAATAAATTTAAAAAATTATTGTAATATAGGAAAAAAATTAAAGAATAAAGTTAATCAACATAATTATTATTGGTTGACTTTATAATTAATATAATTAAATGCCATTATTAATATTAATTAGTACTAATAATTAATCACAAAGCTAATTATTAATTAGAAACCATGCTATTTATTTAATTGCTTTCTTTTTAATAAAAATATGTATATTTCCTTCTATATTGCATAATTGTGGACCTGGATGTGTTGTACTACATGCCAAATTGGGATTTAATGAGTTTATTGCGAAATTAGACCTTAAATGATAATTATTGGGGTTAATTATGGAGATTCTTGGTTAATATTATCATAAGATTCTGTAATTAGGGACTAGCCTATATTCTAATAAGTGAAATCGATATGAAACTGAGATTTATTTTGGTGATACTGATCTTATTAGCTATTACTGGAATGATAGTGCTAATTAAGTCATGAACTACCATGTTAATCAATTTATCAGTGAATTTGGGTTATTATAAGCATGATAGTATTGTATTAGAGTCAAATATGGATTTTGACTATAATTATGCTCTTTTGATTAGGTGAAGAAGTAGTAGGTCCCGGGACCAATGAACAACTGTTTTAGGTGTATTTCCTAATATAATGAAGGTAAGGGTCTGCCATTTTAGCCTTACTAAGCCTATCAGTTCTTGTGGCATAACCCCTATGAGGGTTAACTTGCTTGATTGTACTTACTCGTAAATGTTTGAATTTTACTTGCTTGTTTATTTAAGATCTGTACTTGATTATGCAGTTGTTCATAATTGATTGCTTGATTTGTATACCCCTGTGATAGTCTATCATTTTGCCTTCTAAACCTATTTGTTCTTGTGGCATAACCTCTATGAGGGTTAACTTGCTTGATTGTACCGGCTTGTAAATGCTTGAACTGTACTTGCTCATTTATTTGAGATCTATACTTGATTGTGCACTTGTTCATAATCGATCACTTGATTTGTATACCTCTATGAGGGTTAGTAGCTATTTCACTATGTTGAGTCATTCTTGTTTGTTCTGACACCTAGAACTCACATCTATCTTAATCAATACTTGTTTTGATCAATATTCATTACTGTTTTGTACTTGTTTTTGTCTTAAACTGTTATCAGATGCCTTGCCAACATACTTGCTTGTTTGTATCCTGTTTTCTGGCCAATTGGCTTGACTGTACTTGTTAGTCGTTCATATATTACCTCATCGGCAAATTCAATTGCTTGATTGGTACTTGTTGTACTTGCATGGAGATAGTACTTAGGCTGAGTGCCAATCCTATGCAGAATTTTAGGATACATAGGACTTGCCTTGTAGTTCGTCTGGGTGTCCACAATATGCTAAGCAACCCACTTAGGTATCAGCAATACACTAAGTAGTTCGCTTAAGTATTCGCAATGCACCATACAATCTATATAGACAATGTGCCATACAGTCCGTATAGGCATACCAATTATATGCCAAGCTGTTACACTTTGGAAATGCTTGCTTGATTGGTATAAGGTGAATCGATATGCATGTCTTGACTCGTTCTGTTGGAATGCATATGATATGAGAGTTTGCATTCCCTTACTCGTTCTTACTTGATTGAAATAGGTTCTTGGAGCAATACGGCATGAGAGTTTCTTATTTGCTATACTTGCTCTTGCTTGAATCGTAACTATACTTGTAATGCTTGTTGAATTATCATTCTATTAATATGCTCTCCTTTCTTGACCGATTTTTATTACTGCTAATATATTACCTCTCACTAAGTCCATTGGACTTACCCCCATTTCCCTTAATTTTGTAGATAGGATTGGGTAGGAAAAAAAGTTCTGATTTAGCATAATGAGATGCTTCTTTTGTAATGGACTAGGTGTACTTATGTATATATGGGTTATCAGAATGTTATATGTGAACATAAAGATGTCAAGATATATCAGGGTTGAAAAGGCTACCTTGGGATTGTATATACATATGTTGTTGATTATCCAAGAATTGAACCTCTGCATGAGTACTTGAACCTTGGCATGAGTGTTAATGTTTTGTAGTAATAGTTAATATGAAATTTTCGCTGCTTATGGTTTAATGGTGTTTGAAATAAACTTTTTGGGCCTATTGCTAGTATTTCAATTTTTGACTTAAAATTGAATTGTTTTGATATCTCAACTTGGGGTTACCCTCAACGGAGTGTCACATTACGATTTGCCTTCATATGATACTGCATGAAATTTCTGTTAAACAAGAAGAAAAGTTACTTCACGTATGAATTCTTTTTACCAAATTAAATGCATATTTTCCTTTTCAAAAATTGAAACCATATTTTGTTTAACATATTTTTACATAATAGTCTGAAGAAACCTTTTCGTAAAAAACCTATGTCAAACCTCTATACCCTAATTTTAGACTATACTTGGAAAGCATAAATTACACCCACATGAAAAAAAAAAGAAAAAGATATTTCTTCTTTATATAGAAATAAGTAAATCAAACATATTTTACTTCAATGAAATTAATTTATCAACTCAATTGATCAAACTTAAATATATCCTTACTTTCACAAGATTCTCAATAACTTTTTTAAAAATCATTTTCAAAATATATTCTTCAAATTTGATACGTCGTATATAGATCAATTAGAAACTTCGATTCCACTCTCTCTATTTCATTTTCTATTCAATTTCAAAAATATATGCTTCGTAGACTAAATATTTTTTATAAAACTAATTAATTAAAAATTAAATATATTTAACATAAATTTATTAAATTAGAATAGAAAATAAAATACAAAATAAAGCAAAGAATCCAAAGTAGTATATGACTGTTTAAGTGTCCTTTCGTTTCCATTTGGCGTACGACGTGATCCCTTAATTTAATGTACAGCTAGGAGAAAGAAATACACACACACAAGAAACTCATCCAAATAAAAAAGAAAACTAAGAGCCCATTCGATTTTATTTTTTAGAGGTATTTTTATTTTATGGTGAAAAAAAATAGTGAAAAGTTAGTTATAAGTGTGTGTTTGAAAATGAAATATTGTTTAAATATTTTATTTAAAATAAAATAATTGTACAAAGTTGAAAATGAGTAGTATTTTTGTGTTAAAAATTGTACAAGTGAAAATAGAAGAAAATAAAATGTGAAAGAAATTAATGACTCTATTTTTATTTTCAGAAGAAAATGAAAACAACCATAGAAAACAAAACCAAATGGGCTGTAAGGCTTCTTTGTTTGTAAATTGTCAAAATATTCCAAGTCTCAAAACACAAACAAACAACCCATCATATTATCTATTTCAACTATTCAAAATACATACAAAAAATGCTCAAAATACCCTCATAATTTATTTCTTATCAATTCTCCAATGTCTAGCCCTATTGTTTTTTGTCTCCCTTACCCAATCTATACATACACATACATCAATAATTTTAAAATATCAATTTCAACCTATCAACCTAACAAAAAATTTTTTAATATGATATATTGTCCCTTATCAAAACACAAATAAACAAATAATTTTCTTTCAATTCATTTTCTATCTACCATCCAAAACACAAACAAATAACCATTATATTCCCAAACCACACTTTTCAACAATTATTTTATTAAAATTATTTTGATAAAATACTCCAATAACCCTAAGAAGATGGGAATCATGGACCTAACTACATTATGCCATTATTGCTTAATGATCATAATTTTCATTACAGTACTCCAAATCCTGTCAATTTGTTTTAGTTAAATATAATAAACATTATCAATACACAAGGCCTGCAGATTTACTTTATGTTCTTTAATAATGATGTTGGATAGCAGCCATACATGCAGCGTCAGACTTGACTGCTTTAAAACATTATTGACTCACAATTTCTGACAGAAATTGTTTCTTTAAGCTGATCATGACCAAGTTTCTGTACAAAGGTACGTACTAATTATTTAATAATTGGGTAGACGACCGAGTGTTCAAACATCCCATACAATAGATGGGTTGGTCAACAAACACGCACCCCATATACGTTATTTAATTGCCATGTAAAATGTTTCCCGCATGTGCACAGCAGTAGTCAGTAGTGGTAATTATCTTCATCCTATATATATATATATATATATATATTAGCAGGGCTATGCACAAAACTTGCATCAAAACAAGAATTTTTATTTGCGGCTGCAGCACTTTACTATTTGGTGATCATCAACAAAATGATGAACAAAAAGCGCCTCTCCGTCGCTCCCGTCAGCTCTCCCACCATGGATGGGTAATAATATCATCTCTCTTTGCATTCCGCACACATATATACACATTAATTTTCATGTGTTTATGCACCAAAAATATTAAAGTTAATGAATTATGAGTATATGTTGATAATTATTTTATTATACTTTTGTGGCAGGATGGAATTGCAGTCAAATACATCATTGGCCAACACACAGAACACAACCACCTCCCCCGCCGCGGATCCATCCATCCCCACCACCGTCGGTCCCCTGAAAACAAGCATCCACGTGACAGCCCTGGACGGCATAGTGAACGTGAACTCCCTCTTCACCATGGCAATCTTCATCGGCTTCTCTCTCACTGTCCCAGAAGCCGCAACCGCCGCCTCTCGCGCAGAATGCACCACCAGCCGGGAAACAGTCAGGAGACTGATAGTTTTCGAAGTTGTTTCCTTCAGTTTCTTCCTCTTCTCGTCCCTTATAGCTCAGAGCCTCAAGCTGGCCATTAACCTGCTTAACAACATGGATCCAAATGACCCTCACAAAGCTGACATAAACCCGAATTACCTCAAATACGGGCTGTTTGGATCCGCCATTGGATCAGTTGTGGGTTGTTTGTTCTTGATGCTCTCCATAGTGGATTTTATCCAGGTGAAATTGGGGACATATTCCTGTGGAGGCAAACCGATTTTTGCGCTGGTGACACTGGTTACTTTTGTGGGTTCTGCGCTTTTGGTTTATGTGACCACCGCTGTATATGCTTCCTTCTTTGTGGAAATAAGGAGTAAGGACACCAAACAGCAGAATAAAAGCTAGCTAGCTGCCTGCAGCAAAATTCCGATCTGATTTCGCCGGAAAGAACACAAGGTCGTCAATCTATTTTGGGATAGGGTATTAGGTATATATTTATTTTCCAGTAAGATATAAATGTAGCCTAATTTCAGCTAGGAGTCCATCGACATTAATTTTTCATTTGCCCTTGTCGTTATAATCTTAATAATGATGTAATATATAATTCAGTATTATTTGCATATTGATTGACTTGTTTGGTTAATATATAATTAAATTCTTTGCACACAATGTTTTGCATAATATCAAAATTGCATATTATCCATTGCACAGCTCCGCCTTTATTGGATGCCTTCATAAAAAAATCCATATATATATAGGTAAAACAGTAAGAGAGGAGGTCAAAGTACGTCAAGGATGATATAGTAATCCGAAAAATGAACCTTACATCCAATTTGGGATATTGGCAGTAAGGAGGGGTTGGGCTAGGGATCACCGCTCCCATCTCCATCTCCACTTTTTCAAATTGATCTCCCAACTCTTCCCTATATGCCACATGTGGGAGAATTTTGTACTCATTTTTATATCTAATGGATGCCGGATGCAGAAACTTTTAATTTGTCCACACTGTTTGATGAGAATGAAAGTCGTTTATAGGGAAAAGGTAGCATTTGGATAAATTCGACCTGAGAGGTTGAATAGTCCAAGCGATATTTTTTTCGAGGTCTGAGATCTGTAACAACAGTACAAGTTAAACTAAATGAGGCGCCCCCAGCTGAAGCACTCTGATACTCAAATTAGTTTTGATTGAAAGATGATAATCGAACAGTTGGAGAGCTTATAGTGTATTTGGCATTACTTAAAATGTGGTTGGCTATGAGGCATTTATAACATTCTCTTGGTGTATGATTTGTCGAAGGTGTCCTATCAGGTGTAATGGGCTTGATCCTTCCCAGAGAATTAATAGTTATTCTAGATCTCGGTACTATTCCAGATGGCACAATCTCCTATTATCTAGGATGAACAGTACCTCTGGTAGATGCCTCCCTATCAAAGGTGGTGGCAGTGTTGGTGGCAGCGATTTAATTGGCTATCACGCGCCATTAATGCAGAGGTATGCTGTCTGTTAGAATAATAAATGCGGCGTGGATCTGAGTCAGCATCGGAGTGAGACTTGAGGTCGATAATAGTCAAATAGACCTGGCTGGTCGATTAAGGAGATGGTTGAACAGGCTAGAATTGATGATGCTTCATGTTAAGCACGATCGATAACAACATACTCAACTAAATTGTTGTTGTTGAATGGTTTAGCGAAGAACTGATATTGGGCCCTGCATATTGAATGGGCCTGTTGGGTTAAATGGGCTTGTTGGGCTATCCCATATCATGAGTCCTCCCTACTCGCGGTCTTGATCATGCTTGTCAACAAGCAAGAGCAAAGAGTACATAGACAATTATGGTGGTTATCCACATTTGATCGGGATTTTGCTAAATCGACCATGATTTTTAAACTCTCAACCAAGGTTTGTGGCTGTTTCACTGTATTTAATGCGCTGGTTACTTCACAAAATACGAAGCGTATAGAGGTAGGGTGTAATTATAACTGACGCTTGGGTTCTTACGTACAAACGTCTATAAATAATGAAGACATAGGTCTTCATTTACACTTTTGCTGAAATTATATCTGGTCGAATCCCTACCTTTGAAGTTCTTCAACCTTTGTGCGTTTAGAGTTTGCAAGATATCTGCTATAGGTTACTCTGCCCATTTGTTCTTTTCTCCCTTTTTCTTTTGCAAAAAAATGTCTACCAGTTTGAGTTCAAGCAGTTTCAGTAGTTCGAGCGATGTGAGGATTGTTTCTGAAGGTGAGGTTGGCCCAAGTGATGTTCCTGCAATCTGGGTTTGATTGTTTACATCGAACCATTATATAGAAATAACCTCTAAAATAACCCCCACCAACCTAATACGAATTAGGAAAATGTACCATATCCCTGAGGAGTATGAGTTGTTTATGTCAGGAGCTCAGGGTAGAATGCATCGACCTCCCCAGGGGTGTATAATGGTATTTGAGGAAGGATTTAGATGTGGCCTTAGGTTTTCCCTTCTGTAAGCGATAGTCGACCTCCTTGTGGGCCTAAAACTTTGCATAACCTAATTGCTTCCCAACTATTTCACCATCCTATATAGTTTTGTCATGCTAATGCACTTATATAATCAACCCTTCTCCTTTGCCAACTTTTCAAATTTATTTCACTTACCCATGTCGCAAAAGTCGGGTAGTACCAAAGAGTCTAGTTTTTACTACTTGACTGCTCGACCTCACCGAAAATTCTTAGTATCCCCTGCCTCTTCCTACGGCCAAGGGTGGAAAAATAGTTTTTCTATTTTTAGGGGCCAGGGGTATTTGCCATTCTGAGGGATTAGTAGAGATAGCCTATGGAGATGCCTGGGAACCAGAGGCCTAGTTGGCCTAAAACCTTCGTCAGGGATTTGGTCAAATTTAGGCATATGGAGGCCTCAGTTTTGATTGGAGAAAGGTGCTTGGTGTTGACTGGCATATCGCTGGCCCAACTCGACCTACCTGTGGGCGATTGACTAGGTAAAGACCTCGTTGACCATTTTAATTGTGATTGCTTATCTTTTTGCTCAACTTTGATGCCTATTTATTTTGTTTATGTCTATAGATCGAGAAAAAATAATGGCCAAAAGTTGAACTAAAGCTCAAGTCAGAGCTCTAAGAAATAACGAATGATGATGAGCTACTGCTTCTCGATAGGGAGCTGCTGCTGAGCCGGCTAGTTCAACACGATCGACCTCAGCTCCTTCACCCCTACAAATTGAACAAGCTCCGAAAGCCCAATCTGCTTGCCAGAAGGAACCTGCACAAGAGAACCTTACAGACCAAGGAAAAAGACAGATTGCCAAGCAAGGAGGCTCGGCACCGAAGAAAGCCGTGGGGGACAAGGGAAAATAAAAGACAGTGATAGGCTACGATCTATTTGGAAAACTTGATGATGGAGTACTATTCCAACTCTCCTAGCTAGCTACACCACGTTTCGCAACTGACTCAACCCATAATATAACTGACTCGACCTCCATTATCCAGGGAGGGATGATCGGCAGTAATGCCCTAAAGTAGCTAACCTCAAGGCTCTTTTTTCTGGACCAACAAAAATTGATGGACTTTAGCTAGGTCAAAGTTCTTCGAGCAATGGCCTACCACTGTAATATGGTAAGTACAAGATTGATAATTTCTCATTGAATTTCTTTTTCTTCTTTTCTATTGTAGCATTGTTAAATGATAATCCTATATTTTAGATGGGACAACTAGGCTATAATATCTACCGTTGATTAGAGCTGGCCCTAATGGATAGGGAAAAGTTGCAAAGAGAAGGGGATACAAAAACCCTCAAGGTGCAGCTCGAGGCCTCCCAACTCCAAGTTGAGTAGTTAAATAAAAAGGTGGCCGAGCTCCAAGAATAGTTAAACTTCAAGGACTAACAACTGGTCAAAGCAGTCAAAGAGCGGAGTTGAATGGACTGTATAATAAAGAAGGCACACTTAGACTTGCAGGTGAGCTTTACTTCTGGTTGGGCTCATGGCTGTACAGAGGCTACCAATGAGGCAAAAGAGGCGTTCAATCGATTCCTCCTGATGATGCGATGCGAAATGATCAAATAGTTTATCCTGAGCCCTGCTTTTCAGGATGTGAGCATGATCACATCCCTTGACGATGCTCGCAAGGCATTCCATAGGGCTATGAAGTAGCTCGAGCACCTAGGATATGCTTTTTGACCTAACGACAAAAGCAGGATAAACCTTGCACTAAATGAGAAACTGAAGCCTTATCTCAACCTCGAAGAGGGCGGAGTCGTTCAAGCTCCAAAGAAAAAAACTGCGACTGCTGCCCCCGATGAGCCTCTAACTAAAGCTTAGAATAAGAAAGCTGAGGTCAACGTGAGATTAGAATAGTTGGCCAAAGAATTCGCATTTGCAAAAGACCTTGTAGTGCAGTTGAGGGAGGAAGAGGTCGATGTGGCGCAGTACATACTACGCTCGACCAACTTCATGAGTGACGTTGCTGGGCCTTCTAAACCACCTTGGGCCGTATCACCACTTGCCTATATGTTGTCGGAACCTAACTCAGAATAGCATGAGGATGACCAGACGAGGCCTAGCCATGATTTTTTTTTTATGTAATAATGATCAACTACTTAATGAATAAAGAATGTTTTTCATTTCCATTTTGTTGCATTAAAGATAGCTATTGAATCTCGTCATATTCAACTTGACTGTCATAGTAATGTGGAGAATAGTTGATAAAATATTTGGTTATCACCATCATAATGAAGAAAATTTAACAATATTGTTGTTAATTTTGTTTAATGTTATCTAATGTGTAGTAATTTGTTTGCACAACTGCGTCATCAATTTTTAATACCACTTGGTAAACTACTTGGTCGACTATTGGATTTAGGTGAAAAAGCTTAAGTCTGCAATTTGCAACTATTTGGGATCGACGCTATGGTCAAATTAAATTTTGGGAACTAATCGAACGACACGAAGCTATTTTTTTGTCGACTGCAGGATCGACGCCAGTCTAGTAACACAATGCTATTTATCCATCGACTGCAAAGTCGATGGGAACACGTGTTGCAGTATGGAGCTATTTGAGTGGCAACAAAAGGCTGCTTATTTGTCAACCACGAGGTTAACTAGGGATTTGGTGGCATGAAGCTGCTTGAGTGGTAGTAAGGGGTTGCTTATGCGTCGACTATAGGGTCGACTGGGAACTTGTTGGCGGCATGGAGCCACTTGAGTAGTAGCGAAGGGCTACTTGTTCATCGACTAAGGGGTCGACTAAGAACTTGGTGACACGATTTGAGTGGCAATGAGAGGTTGCTTATTCGTCGACTATGGGGTCGACTAAGGACTAGGTGCTTACAAAGAACGATTATAACAATGCATACAAATTGTAGCGATATTGTTAGAATTTTATTCAAGTCAGAGAATACAAGTATAAATACCACATAATTTCAAGTGTAAAATTTTCTTAGGTTGACAATGTTCCATGGATGAAGGAGTTCCTCTCCTTGCATATTGGCTAGTCTATAGGTATTGTGCTTTGATACTTTCATAACAGTGTACGGTCCTTCCCACTTTAGGTCAAGCTTACCAACATTCTTGGAGACTTCTACCGTCTTGAAAATAAGATCTCTAACCTTAAAATGATGTAGTTTGACCCCTTTGTTATAGTTCTTAGCCATCTTTAACCTATAGCGTTGTATAGTATTTTAAGCTTCTTGGCAATGCTTGTCAATAGTTTTGAGGTCTAGTTTTCTCTCTAATGTGTTTCTTAGTGGATAGAAGTGAACGACCCAAGCCGTATGTTGAATTAGCTCTACGGGGATGACCACTTCACACCCATAGATGAGACTGTAAAGGATATGACCTATGGCTATTTGAGGAGTTATTTTGTATGTCCATAACACGCCGGGGAGGTCGTCTGCCCAATTCAAGCCAGTATCCTGTATCATGGCTCTCAGATGGTTGAGGATCATTCTGTTGGTTACCTGCATCTGGCCGTTTGATTGACGATTGCCTACTGAAGTGAAATATTGTGCAATCCCCAAGGCTTTGCACCAACCTCTAGAGCTCTTGCTCTAGAATTAGGTGCCATTATCTGAAATACGGACTTTAGGTAGACCAAAATAGCAGATGATATTTTTCTATATGAAACTCTTGATGGCTACATCTGTTATCTTAGGAACAGCCTCAGTCTCAACTCATTTAGTAAAATACTCAACCGCAATGATTATGAATTTTCATTGTCCCATCAATCTGGGCAATGAGCCTAAAATATTGATTCCCTACTGATCAAACGACCAAGAAATTTAGACATTAACCATTGGCGTTGCAAGTTGGTATGATAAATTTGAATGGACTTGACATGATGTACAATTGCACTCAAAATTTACCAAGTCTTTCAATAATGTTAACCAAAAGTACCCATACCTGATTATTTTGTGGACCAGGGTTCTTCCTCTAGAATAGTTGCTATACATACTTGCATGAATGTCCTGTAATACCTCTAGAGCCTGATTGGGGTCTAAACACCTGAAAAGGGGTCTAGAGATTGACTCTTTGTACAACTAACCATACTCATCAAGTACAAATTTGGAGGCTTGACCTTGAAGGTGTCAAGACTCGTTCCCATCCTCGAGGATGGTGCCTTGGCTCAGATACAATTTTATCGAGACCTGTCAAGAAGCTATCATTTCCTCAATGCTTGCTATCAAATTTTTCTCGTGGGGTCCAATTGATGGTCTATCAGTAACCAAAAATACGATCTTTCTGTCTATTATGCCCTTGGTGGAGCTAGCAAACTTTGAGAGAGCATCCGCCCACTCGTTCTCAGATCTAGAAACCTGACTAAGAGTGAACCTTTTGAATGATTATTGCAACTTTTTTACCTCGACTAGGTACTAGCTCATCATCAATTCTTTGGCTTCAAAATTTTTGTCGACCTGTTTAGCTACTAACTGAGAGTCTATAATGGTGACCAAGTGTTTAACACCCCAGTTAAGCACTATTCTCATTCCTACGAGAAAGGCCTCATACTCTACCTCGTTGTTCATGATTATATAGTCTAATTTTATTGCAAAGTCATATTTTTCTGCATCTGGGGAGTGAAGAGCAACCCTTATTCCTCCTCTAGATGTGGTCGATGATTCATCGACATACAGGGTCCAAACAAGAAGGGCTTCATAATTCTTTTCAGGCAAGTTAACTCACTTGGCAATGAAGTCAGCCAAAACATGTGCTTTGATGGCTATTTGAGGCTGAAAAGTAATATCAAATTCTCTCAATTCGATTGCCCATTTGGTCAATCTTGTAGATGTGTCCAGCTTCATCAATAGCTACTTCAACGATTGATTAGTCAGCACTATAACAACGTGAGATTAGAAGTTTGGTCGTAGCTTTCGAGCCATAGTTACCATGCTAAGATAAATTTCTTGATCTCCAAGTAATTATACTTCAGCCCTTGGAGTGACTTACTGTAGTAGTAGATCGGTTGATGGTTGCCACCTCAAGTCAAAACTAATACTGAGCTGATCGATACTTTGGAGATCGCCAAATATATCTAAAGCATTTATGCCAATTCAAGTTTTGTAAGCATAGGGAGCGATGCTAAGTACTGCTTCAACTCGACCAATGCCCGATCACACTATTCACTCCATTGGAACCCTGACTTCTTGGTATTTTTTAGAATTTTAAAGAAGGGTAAACTCTTATCGGCTAATCTTGCAATGAACCTTCCCAAGGCTATAATCCTTCCAACCAACCTTTGAACATCTTTGACCATTCTTGAAAGGGTGACATCAAGAATAACCTAAATTTTTTGCAGGTTTGCCACAATGCCCCATTGGCTGACCATGTAGCCTAAAAATTTACCTTCACGAACCCCGAACATACATATATTTGTGTTCAACTTTAGACCAAATGCTCTCAGGGTTGCAAAAGTATGATTAAGGTCTAGCAAGTAGTCTTGGGCATTTTCTATTTTTACAGTCATATCATCGATGTAAACCTCCATCGATTTTTCAATTTTATCTTTGAACATAAAGTTGATGAGCCTTTGGCAAGTTGCATCAATATTTTTCAATCCAAAAGGCATGATCAAAAAGAAGTATAGCCTATTAGAAACAACAAAGAAAGTTTTATCCCTATTCTCAGAAGCCATGAAAATCTGATGATAACTTTGTATTGCATCTATCATGCTCAATAACTCACAACCAACAGTTGAATCAACCAATAAATCTATTCAAGGCAGGGGATAATGATCTTTAGGGCATGCTTTATTTAATTTCATGAAATCATTACACATTTGCCATCGCCCCTCATTCTTTAAGACTAGTACAACATTACAAAGCTAAGAGGGATATTGAATTTCTACAATATAACC